>OZ024821.1:100069881-100217381 GCA_964016985.1 Anodontia alba | reverse complement strand
TCACCCAAGGATCATTCCTGCGAAAATTGGTTAAAATTGGCTCCGTGGTTTAGGAGGAGATGCCAAATGTTAACTGAGGACAGACGATGGACAACGGACAACTGGCCTATCAAAATAGCTCACCCTGAGCACTACGTGCTCAGGTGAGCTACAAAAAATAGAATGCCGTCTGCTACAAAATTTTGCTTTGCGCTTTAGAACTGAACTTATAATCACGGTGATCTTTGATTCCATGAACTCCGAGCTAATAAGCGTGAAATGGTAAGCCCGTCTAATCAATAATTAGTATAGGATGTTGTCCTTAGCTTCGCGCTCTGCACGCTAGGTAAAAAATTCGACGACACATTGATATTTTATTCTCGGAAAGTCGGCTTTGACATTTCATGCACATTGTCTCCTTAGGAGATAATATGCTTGAAATGCCAAAGCTATTTTCTGGCAAAATAAGAAAGTATCGCTTTACGCTTTTCATGCTGGGTAAAAATTTCAGCAGACGACATTTTGATTGTTTTTTTTTTTTTTTGTTTTGTTGTTTTTTTCCTCATAAATAGCCTTTGACATTTCATGCAAATTAATGATGAAATATCAAAGCCTATCTAGTGGAGACATTACGAAAACACGCCTATTCAAATATACTGAAAATATACCACCAAAAGTTAAAATTTTCAGGTAAAAAACTCTGATATTTTTCATATTTCTGCTCAAAACATAGATTGTGGGTATTTGTTAGAACCGCCTCGGCGAGGCGGTTCTAACGAGTACCCACAATCTATGGTTTTAGCAGAAATAAGAAAACTAACGTTTACCCCTGTAAACCCCAGTTTTACTATATGAAAGTGGGGTTTAAGGGGGTCAACATCATATAGGCACGTTTTCGTGATGAAAATGAGACAAAATATCTCGAATTCATTCCTGCTGAAGTTACCTAGAGAGTGTTAAACTTTAAATACCGGGACACCGTTACAATATCTTAACATTTAAGAAAAGCATTTTGACTACATTACACGTACTTACGTATGTGGCTAAAACAGCTGGCTTAACGCCAAAGATTTAAAACCCTAAATAGCAACAGTTTGATCTTGGTTCATAATATTTGCCCAGGAATACTTGTCCGGACATTTAAGGCAAATACGGCTAGATAGTGTTGAAGGATGCTAGCTGTAGAAAACTGCAATTGATGCATAATGAGAAATCCAGGGTAATTAATAATTTCCCTAAGTTTTAATCGATCGAAATATCTATTTCTTTTTTTTTTTTTTTTTTTTTTTTTCGTTGACGCTAACGCAAAATATTCTTATATATATATATATATATATATATATATATATATATATATATATATATATATATATATATATATATAATTTTATGTTTCTCATTAGCTTCAATGCTAAAGGTAGTCTATAGCCTACATTTTTGCGGAGACATGGTCAAAATCGATGCAAAGTGTAGCAATGTAGAAAAAAAATCTCCATTAAAGTATGTGGTCGTATTAAGTCTCCCCATCTGGGTGATGTATTGTTCCTGTTACTCTCGTCCGATTAAGACAAATCACTGTCCTGTTAACTACGCCGACCATCACCACCTGACACAAGTAAAAAAGTTATAAGATGACTGATGTCCGTTCGCAGTGCTATTGATTTCGTATAGTCAAGCTGAAATGTAACAATCCTACCTATCAATGCAAAATGTGGAAAGCAGAAAGTTCTAAATTTCTATTTGTTTTGCGTTGTAAAAATCAAATGACAAATGTTCACAGCACAGATGCTATCTGACGAGATAGAAGCTATGGTCATTTTAAATATTCAGTGGCTGTACCTAGTGCTCTTGAAAAGGGAAGAATCTGATCAAACTGTACGGATAAACCCGCTAATTCGAGTCATCGATACCACAGGATCGATTACCATTTGAACCGGGAAGCAGCATCTTCTATAAGACTGCATGTGGGCCTAGTAAAGACTCAGATCAGCCAGCGCATCCGTGCAGTCTGATCAGTCTTCGCTGTCTGCTTGAAGACGTTTTGAATCCTTAGCTAAACAACAGAGTGCCCTACGAAAACTTTGATCACCGCACCGATCGCAGGCTGATCTTAGTCTTCGCTGGCTGTACCCTAGACTGGCACCAGTCTCAAGTGACTAAATATGTTTCTCATTTTCCTGTTTGATAATCCGCTAAAATAAAACAAAAACAAATATCATGACTATAAAGGCTGGTCACTAGTGACCAGTCTTTATAGTCTTGACATTACTTTGGTTTTATTTTAGTAGATAATGAAACATATTATAAGATAAAAAGTCACTGGAGACTGGAGCCAGTCTAGCTGTACCCATATGCAGTCTTTGAGAAAATGCTGAGCGCCGGCGGCTCAACGGGGTATATTATAACTGAAACGTACCATAAGCAAATGGACCTTCGGTCTTTGAGAATGATACATATCTTGCGTGCAAACTCCGGAAAATTATTATTTCCTCAGATGATTAGTTACTGTTCACAAAGGCTTCCAAAATTCCTTTTCGCATAGTTTGAATGATACGAGTGTGTGTACAATATAACATTTGATTACAGCATATGCACGGCCGGTAAACATTCAAATTGACCTCCCGGGGAGGCCAGTAAAACACAATTTGAGTTATATCCGTAGGTCCATTTGAATCTTTCCTGTTATTAGATTTCGTGGGCCGGAGAGAGGTGACAGGTAAGGTTTTTCTTGACCCAAAACATATTTTAGAAAATCGGAGATTGTTATACTTTAAGTTCTTTTTGCCGTTATACATGTTTTTTGTTTTTATTAACATCCAACATAAAGTCACAGCAGACCTAACTAATAACTTTATACTGAGCGTATCTAGAACGTTTATTTTCACATTTTTCTCTCAAAATATCACTGCACGAGTAAGGCAGCAGTGCTGCGAATGAGGTGCGTTCTAAATTCTGCACCGTGTGAGTGCATGAGTGTGTGTGTGCGCGCGCTTGTGCGCGCGTGCGTGCGTGTATGTAATCATACGGGTTGGTAGGACGTAAGGTATTGTTCTTGCAGTGGCGTATGGCTAGGAGATATTTATATATACAGGCAGGATTTAGGTAGGTAAAATAAGCTTGATTCCATCAAACAGGTCTGTAGCTGCATACTTTATGAACCAATATGCACTGGTGTTACAGGAAGTACAGTTTGTGGAGCTATATTTGTAACACCGGCCTTCAACTTTTTATGACTTCCAAAATGACATTAACCAACTTAAAAACAACCTACAGTCTTCGCTAGAATCACTGCACAAGTGGTGCAAACAAAATGGTATGGTTCTAAATGCTGACAAGACTAAAGTTATGCTAATAACAAGCAAACAGAAGCGAAATTGCTTACAAAATCCAACTTTAGCTCTACGTTATAATGACATCAATATTAAAATGACAACTTGTGATAAGATTCTGGGTATACAAGTAGACGAAAATCTTATTTGGAATAGCCAATGTCAGCAAGTATATAAAAAGTATCCTCATATTTATGGCTATTGAGCAAAATAAGATCATTTTTATCCATTGAACATAGATTGTTATTCTACAAAGCTTATATTAAACCTCATTTTGAGTATTGTAGTGTAATATGGAGTAACACATCAAGTAGTAACATAAACAAATTCAATACATTGCAACGACGCGCATGTAAATTAATACTGGCACAGGAATATAATGGTCTGCAAGAATCTTTAAAACGTCTTGATATTTTGTCTTTTGATCAAATTGTTTTCCTAAATAAAGCAAAAATTATGTATAAAGTGTATAACAATCTAGCGCCCACTTATTTGCAAGAGCTTTTCCAAATGAGAGATGTTAACCATGACAACACTGCATCGAACTTACGATCAGTGTCTAGGAAGAATTATATATTACCACAGGCTAAAGGCAACTTATTCAAGGGTAGTCTTTCATTCTCTGGCGTAATTGTCTGGAACAGTATTCCTGTTACTATAAAGAACTCACAGTCGTTAGATGTTTTTGTAAAAAGGTGTACTTATTGGATTAAACATTAATATATATATTTTCTACTATATTTGCAATTTAACATTATATATACCTCCACCGCCATAATTAAATAATTAAATATTGATATTGCACGTCTCTCTCTCTCTCTCTCTCTCTCTCTCTCTCTCTCTCTCTCTCTCTCTCTTATCGCTGTTTTATTGCCATGAATTCAATTCAGTTGTTATTGATTCATTCTCCAATAAGTCTTTGTAAATATACATATATGTATGTTAATCTTCACACCTCAGTTTGATGTATTTTTTATATATTATGCCCATGCATATTTGTTTACGCTTGTACTGTTTGTGTATTTGTTGCTAAAGAGGGCCCCAAGAAAGATTGGCTACCAGCCAATTGGGTTACCCTCTCAAAATAAAGAATTTACTTACTTACTTACTTACTTACTTACTTCATTTTCGGAACAACTACCAAACAAACACACAACGTCTTAACAACGTCGTTACAACGTCACTGCAACGTCGTCAGCAAACACACAATGTCTTAACAACGTCGTTTCAACGTCGCTGCAACGCCACTGCAACGTCACGACGTTGTTAAGATGCGGTGTGTTTGCTGGGTAAAATCTATGCGAACAGCGGAGGCACAGATCTGTTCGATCATGCATATTCTGAATTCACTAATTAAAGACGCAGGAAAAAGAATGCCCTGTTCTGAATGTAAAAATGTGGAAACACTGGATCTCTTTTTGCAAACATATGGCTTTTTGTGCTTTGCGCAAGTTATCATGTATCTGTAAATGGGACTCGATGTCAGTTTCCTTCTCCTAAACTTTGTATGAGGATTTACTCAAGAAGACACTTTGACAATCACGAATGTAGCCACACCTACGAAAAACTATAAACGTGAGGAAACGTACCTTCTGACATAGGCACCCAGCACAGACTCAAATCGGCCTGCGTATCCACGCAGTCTGATCAGTTTTCATTGTCCATATTTAGAAACGGTGATTCCTTGGCTATCCAAAATTCTCGCAGTGAAGATTCAGATCAGACTGCGCGAATGCGCAGTCTGGTCTGAATCTTCGCTGGGCGCATATGTCCGAAGGTACGTCTTCTGACATCGAATGCGCAGTCTGATCTGACTCTTCGCTGGGCGCGTATGTCCAAAGGTATGTCTTCTGACACTGAGGCTCATCAGTTCGCGGAGAAACACTATCATACGAAATTACAGTACATGTAGATGGTCAAAGTACGGTGCTGGAACCGCGTACTTTAACACTGGTGTCAAAATACGGAGAACTTTCACATAGTACGTCGCACCCTACTCAGGGGTATACTTTATTGATACTTTATATACGTATATTATCTCCAGCAAACAAACATCTCAACAACAGTATTCCAATGTCGCTGTGACGTCATGACATCGGAACGACGTTGCTGTGTGTTTGTTGGGTTCTTTGTTAACATGTTATTGAATGTGTACTCATACATTTATATTGTGGTGATCGGAATGATTGAAGTAAAACCAAGCCCGTTCTTTATCTTTACTGTCACATAATCTGAGTCAAGAACTTAGTGCATGTGCGCAAAGTCTGTACGCTATCACATGACTGTGTTCAATGTCACCACGACTTGTTATCGCTTGCAATTTAGCAATTTCATACAACGCTTTCTAAACAAAGTATCCATTTTCGCATACAAAAATGGGTTGATCACACTGTGTATAAAATATATTCGAATAAACAAAGCAAAAAAGACATATTTTACAGGGGTTAATTTCGTCTGATCAACCCAAGTCATACCAATATAAAAGAAGTAAGTCGTAATAAACACTACGGTTACCAGAAATAAAATTTTTATATTAAGTGGTAGCGGTGGTTGGTGGGAATGGCTGCTGGTCTGGCAAGCCACGTAGGTGTCTCCTGTTGAACATCGTCTTAGTTCAAAAATGTTATTTTCCGACGGTTCACGTCGAAGTTTCATTACTCTCTGTACAGCTAATCCAATTCTTACGTACAAAAAGATGACAACTGCGCTCACTAGGGTTTGTAGTACAATCAGCGTGTAACGGTACACATAACGTACCGTCATATCTTTGTAATAGGGCTCCGACTCACAGATATATACATGTGTTACCCCACCACGTGCGTTTGTCATGTTCTTCCGCGTTGTTCCACACATCATGGCAGAAGGAATAGAGATAATTAGTCCCAAGAAACAATTCAGGATGCACAGCCTCCACGCTACCCCATGAGAGAAAGATCTAATTCTCACACAGAGAAACGGATGACATGTTAAGATATAACGATCAATCGCCACAATAAGCAGACATAAAGACGCCGAGGACGCCGCAAAAACGTTGAAAAAACATTTCACTTTGCACAGATCTGTTTCAACAAAATTGAAATAACTTCTGTGTTTAATTATTTCTGCAGGAATAAGAATAAGACATGTGGTAAAATCAATAACAGCTAAGCACAAAACGTAGCACCTATATTTTTTGTCCCTGAACTGTTTTCCGAATCCGAACACCACAATCACAATAATATTACCGATTATGCCTACAAATCCGAGTATTCCAAATGCGATGGTCAGTGGAAGCAGAGCTTTGGCATATCGGTCGTTAAATTCCGTCAGTGTTTCAGTCAAGTTCCGTTCATTAGTCTGGTTTCCTTGAAGCACTAAAGTTGTGTTATCCATTGCATGCAGTTCTATTTCACCGACTGTTCTATTCAATTACATTCTAAGCGTTCTTCCATCAAACTATACATGAGCCGCGACGTCAGAAAATGTACCTTCTGACATGTGCGCCCCACGAGGACTCAAATCAGGCAGCGCGTCAGCGTAATCTGATCAGAGACGTTGTAGTTCGCATGAAGGTACAATTCATCCTTGGCTATCCAAACTGCGCTAAGTGAAGATTCTGGTCAGACTGCGCAAATGCGCAGGCTGATCTGAATCGTCGCTGGGCGCACAGTTTCGAAGGTACGTTATCTGACGTTATGACTCCTATGATTAGCGATGTATCATCCAGATAATATAAGCTCTGTTACAGGTTATAACAAACGATACTTTCATCCACAGACAACATTAATCATTTAAGATTATGTTATAGAAATTCCATGTGCGTCTGTCCTCATGATTTCCTATAGAATGAGAATATATATTGTCTGAGTCAATTTACCTAGAAAAAGGACTTAATCAGATATAACCAGTGTAGAAGTAACCAGCATGTGTATACATGCAGTCTGTTCAGGATGAATGCGAATTTCTCGTATTGTCTTCGTTATCGCAATCTTAACCATGATCATATAGCGCTGACTCGGCGTGATCTGGGATATACATGTACATATGCACTGGTAGCACATTTTATAAGTGAACACTTAGCATGTTGGGATTCGGCAAACGACATTTTGAAGAAAAAAAATCCCAGAAAATAGGATTTGACATTTCATGCAAATTGTCTACCAAGGAGACAATTTGCATGAAGTGTCAAACCCTATTTTCCTGGAAAAATAAGAAAAGTACCATCAGTTTGTCGTCTGCTGAATTACCCTAGAACTTTAGTTGGCTCCTCGATGAGCTCCGTCTGCGAGAAGCAAACACATTAATACGGAATTATGTTACGACAATCTTGTTTATAGTTCGAACTGGCTCCCATTCGTTTTAATAATCTCATGTAATTCAATAGTCAACAACTGGTGTGCGTCAGTCGCCGAATACGTTAATTTTTACCATTCTCTAGGCTAACTCAAGAAAACACACTGATAATATTTTTTCTGTTTTTCTTTTTTTTTTTCTCAAAAAAAAAAATAGGTTTTGATATTTCATGCTAAGGAGACAATTTGCAAGAAGTTTCTAAATGTAAAAATTTATTTTTGGGGGAAAATAATATTTTAAAATGTCGTCTACTGTTATGTTCACTCAGCATGCAAAGCGTGAAAATTTCGCTGAATGTTACCGTATTTACCTTTAAAACTGTGCAAGTTATGGCCAAATTCAGCAGACGATAAATTCAGCAGAGGACATTTTTAGCTCTAGGTCAGCTTATGCTATGGCCTATAGTCCGTCGTCCGTCCGTCTTTAGCTTTTCACTTTACCGACATCTCCTCCAGAACCATAAGCTGGATTGACCTGAAACTTAGTGGGAGGCATTGTGGCCACATGGAGATTCAGAATTGCTAAAATCGTTCCGTTCTGATATCCAAGATGGCCGCCATCTTGAAATTCTTTAAACGACATCTCCTCCCAAACCGTAAGTCGGATTGAGCTGAAACTTGGTGGGAGGCATCACTGTGACACAGAGATTCAGAACTGCTAAAATCGTTTCGCTCGTTATACAAGATGTCCGCCATCTCGGCCATCTTGAAATTCTTTAAACGACATCTCCTCCCGAACCGTAAGTCGGATTTGGTCAAAACTTGATGGAAGGCATCACAGTGACACGGAGATTCAGAATAGCTAAAATGGTTCCGTTCCGATATCCAAGAGGGCTGCCACGGCGGCCATCTTGAAAATCTTTGAACGACATCTCCTACTGAAACTTAAGTCAGATTGAGCTGAAATTTGATGGGAGACATCAAGGGGACATGGAGATGCAGAATTGCTAAAATCGTTCCATTCTGATATCCAAGATGGCCGCCATGGCGGCCATCTTGAAAAACTTTAAATGACATCTCCTCCTGAACCGTAAGTCGGATTGAGGTGAAACGTTGTTGGCGGCATTGGGGTGACATGGAGATTCAGAATTGCTAAAATAGTTCCGTTCCGATATCTATTCCTGAACCTTAAGTGGGATTGAGCTGAAATTTGTTGGGAGGCATCAAGAAGACATGGAGATTCAGAATTGATTAAATCGTTCCGTTCTGGTATCCAATATGGCCGCCACGGTGGCCATCTTGAAAATCTTTGAATGACATCTCCTCCTGAACCTTAAGTCGGATTGAGTTGAAATTTGATGGGAGGCATCAAGGGGGCATGGAGGTTCAGATTTGCTAAAATCGTTATGTTCTGATATCCAACATACTATAAACCAATTTGATTTTCATCAGAAGTTTCATTATTTGAAAAATTGAGAAAATTGTTTCCTGAGCCATTGTTGCACAGCTGGTGTAGTGGTATGATGTAAAACTGAGGAAGAATAGAATTGATATTTTTTTTTTTTTTTTTTTTTTTTTTTTTTTTTTTTGACAAAATGTTTCCTTCTCCTTTAATAGCGACATCGCAATTCAGAATTGCTAAAATTGGTGTGTTTGGATATCCAATATGGCTGCCCATGGTGGCCATATATGGGCGGCCATATTGAATTTTTTCAAATGAATTCTTCCAAACTTTAAATTGGATTGAGCCGAATCTTGATAGAAGGCATCGGGGCGACATTGATATTCGAAATTGCTAAAATTGATACCTTCCGATATCCAAGAATAGAAGACAGGGCGAAAGTCCCTCTTGCACTACCTGGTGCACAACACCCTCTACTTTACACCAACATCATCATCTGTCCTAAGTCGGATTGAGCTGTTCAGAAACTTAATGGGAACATGCAGATTCAGAATTGCTAATGTGGGAAAGCCATGTTCTGGTTACAGATAGTCAGGTGGTTTTTCCCTGAGTTCTCTTGGTTTTCGCCCACCTTTGATGAACAATCAGCTTGATATGAGTAAAACATTCTTGAAAGGGCCCTAAAAGCCAAATAAAAACATAAAGGCAATCTGATCTGATAACCAAGATGGCCACCATGGCACAATGTAACATATCTTGATCAGCCTAATCCAGGTGAGCGATTTCTGGCCCACTTGGGCCTCTAGTTCTTTCTTCTTCTAGACAATAAGATAAGACATTTAAGCAAATTGTCCTTAGGAGACAATAAGCATGAATTGTCAAATCCTGTTGTCTGAAAAAAAAAAAAAAAAAAAAAAAAAGAAATATATTTTAAAATATCATCTGCTGAATGTTTTACCCAACCAGCTGAGCGAAATATTCGGCCATCTTCATATTATAATTGTCGTAAAATTAAAAAAAAACAAAGTCCATTTTCTACTCGGTAATGTTTCTAAAAGCTGCTGGGTGAGTTGCAAACAGTGTAGACCTTGATCAGACGCACAGAACGCGGTGTCTGGTCCGGGTCTATGCTGTTTGGTCAGTCCTGTTCGTCAAAACTGAGGATAAATAAGGTTCTGTAAACTCCACAGTAGATGAAACTGTTCCTTGTGTGACCTCATATGATATGGCTTTCATTATGAAAACACGTCTATTAAAATATACTGAAAATTTTACTATCAAAAAATGAATTTTCAAATAAAAAGTTCTGATATTTTTCATATTTCTGCTCGAAACATAGATTGAGAGTACTCGTTAGAACCGCCTCGACGGGACTGTTCTAACGAGTACCCACAATCTATGTTTTTGAGCAGCAATAAGGAAAACAATGTATACCCCTGTAAATAAATCCCAGTTTTACTATATAAAAGTGGGGTTTAAGAGGATCAAAATTATATAGGCATGTTTTCGTGATGAATTTGCTGCTCATCGAAAAAAGGTTTCTTCAAGGAATACCATATCAGCCTGAGCGTGTGCGCAGTCTAACTGCGACCTCGACTTTCCCCTGAAAGAAACCATTGAATATGAACCGCTATGTCAGAAAACGTACCTTCGGACATGTGCGTCCGGCGAAGATTCAGATCAGCCTGCGCATTCGCGCAGTCTGATCGGAATCTTCACTGGGCACGTCTTGGATAGCCAATGATGAGAAGTTTCTTAATGTGACAACGACACGCCTGATCAGACTGTGCGGATGAGCACAGTCTGATCAGGCTCTTCGTTGTCCCATCACGAAAACACGTCTATATAATTTTGACCATGTGGACAACTCCTTCTCTTCTTCTGCTTTTTCCAGGGAAAGGTCAGGACATCATGAAAACACGCCTATATAATGTTGACCCCCTTAAACCCCACTTTTATATAGTAAAACTGGGGTTTACAGGGGTATACATTATTTTCCTTATTTTGCTAAAAACATAGATTGTGGGTACTCGTTAGAACCGCCTCGCCGAGGCGGTTCTAACGAGTGCCCACAATCTATGTTTTGAGCAGAAAAATAAAAAATATTTGATTTGAATAGGCGTGTTTTCGTAATGCTCAGGCTGAGAGGCTGAGCTGAATCTTCGTTGGGCGCAAATGTCAATGTATGAAGGTACATATTTTAAGGTTCATATTGTTGAGTATACCAAGGGACAAACATGAATAACTGATGAGACTGCGCGTATAGGCATACCGGTCAGGGTTTTCGCTCGTCTCACAGTGTGCCCCTGCCCTCCTCGGATTATAAGGGTTGTACATGCTGGTACAACCCTTATAATACAAATTGCTCCTTGTCCATCCGTGAATAAGCGACACCACTTTTATCGTTGATATTCGGTACCTTACCTTCTTACTAAACTCATTATAAAATAAACAAGTCCAGTTGATTACTTGATATTCCGCCTAAACCAAAACATACTGGGCTACCGATACCAGCCAGCTAAAAGCAGTGAAAGACCTTATTGGGTTTTTCAAAGGCGTTCGATAAGGTTCCGCATCGACGCCTTCTACATAAGCTTGATTCCTACGGAGTCCAAAATGTTCCCTGCATTTGATCCTGTCTTTCCTGAGCTACAGGAAGCAGCAAGTGCTAATGGAAGGTTCTATGTCAACAGAAGCTGACGTCATTTCCGGTGTACCACAAGGAACCGTCCTTCCTTGCTTTCGTCAACGACCTGCCAGAGTCTACTTCGTTTTATCCCAAAACCATACAAGAGTGGAACAGACTGCCGGCTACAGACAGTTCAACTCTCGAGGAATTCACAGCAGCTGTCTTCATAACTCCATAAACAGCAATTCATACAGGACTTTTACTGGTTTAACCGCTTTTTCTCGAAGAGGACAGCTGTCCCGTCTTCTAACAGGTCAACTATACAGTCTCAAAAAGACTCATTACGAAAACACGCCTATTCAAATATATTGAAAAATTTACCGCCAAAAATTAAAATTTTCAGATAAAAATTCTGATATTTTTCATATTTCTACTCAAAACATAGATTGTGGTTACCCGTTAGAACCGCCTCGGTGAGGCGGTTCTAACGAGTACCCACAATCTATGTTTTGAACAGAAATAAGAAAAAATAATGTATACCCCCCATAAACCCCAGTTTTACTATATAAAAGTGGGGTTTAAGGGGGTCAACATTATATAGGCGTGTTTTCATGATGTCCTGACCTTTCCCTGGAAAAAGCAGAAGAAGAGAAGGAGTTGTCCACATGAAAATCTGATCCACTAGACTTCTTTGATGTGCATGAACATTTTGTGTCCACTAAAATTAACATCCAATACTTATCTCTATTTTTATCTTCACAACAATGCTCGAATATCACTAATTTGATGGAATGCTCAATAAAACATAGCAGTGCTAATAAAAACTGGCTGTCCTACAGCTAATTAACGCCCAGCATGCTGGATAAAAAAAATCAGCAGACGACACTTTTATACAGTTTTATCATTTCTTCCTGAAATTGGAGTTGACATTTTGTGCAAATTGTCTCCTTTTAGAGACAATTTGCATGAAATATCAAATCCTATTTTCTAATAAAAATTAAGAAAAAAAATCAACTTATCGTCGTCTGAATTTGCCTACAGAGCGCGATATATGTTAAGCTGACAAATAATCATAAGTGGTCGCCCTAGCCGCAGCTCAGCTTTATTTGTATTTTCTGTTAATTAAAAAAAAGGTACTAATCACATAGGCAACCAGCACATGAGAAAAAAGTACTTATCATATAGGCGACCGGCACATGAGAAAAAGGCACTTATCACATAGGCGTCCAGCTAAGGCTCAGGCTATTAACCTCATATAAAAACGTTTAACAAAATAAAAATGTTTTCGAACCTACCGTCCCTATTTTAAAATTCCAGGTAACCTGAAACACACATATTTTTATTTGGCCTAAGGTCCCGTACTGTAATCCGTAGAAACCTAGACTCAAGATCGTCAGCGGGCTTACATGTGCTGTAGATTCCGACACAGAATTAATTTCCGATCTAATTACTGAAAATAACTTTTATGACAAATATGATCGTTTTATTCCTACAAGCGTAATAACAATAGATCGACATAAACGAGCCGCAACGTGCGAAAACGTACTTCTGACATCAGTGTTTACCCAACGAACACTCAAACCAGTTTGCATATTGGCGCAGTTTGATCAGTCTTCATTCTCCGCATCAAGAAATTTTACATTTTTGGCTGTCCAGAAAGCATCTACGCAGTCTGATTTGAGCCTTTACTGTCCGTTGACAGAACTATTTGATACTGAAGATTAGTTTGATAAACAAAAAGGGACTCGATCAGACAGATCGGTGCAGGGAGATCTGAGTTTTCGCTGTACGCATACAGTTTTGACCCTAAGTGTGGGACACCTTCCCAGCGAGCACATAACGTTGAAACAACATCGATTCAACGTTGATTCAACGATGTTGAATCAACGTCGAGTCGACGTTGTTTCAACATTTTGTGTCTGCTGGGCCTTAACTCTTTTTGCTATACTTCTTCAGTTTGAACGTCCATTTCACTACCTGTGGATACCTGATGGCAGACAGCGTAGGCGCTTATCAGACGCCGCCTTCCGCAACGTCTGCTCTGGGTCTACACTGGTTGCTTAGACCTGTCTGTCCGAATACTTAGCATAAATACGGCTTACCCCGAAGTTCGTTTTCACATGACTGGCGCGTTTTGTGGACGGATAAGGGATGTCTTTTCGCATGGTGCGGCCGCACTAAACCAGCACCTGTCATTTTCACCACAGACCTCAGGCACACACGTGACATGTGTAACATTGTTTGAAAAAAACGTATGTCGGCATGAGGGCCTTTATTATGCGACCAAGTCCATGTTTAAAAGGCAATTGTATACACTTTCAGTGCAGGCTGGGAGAGTGGTTGGGAAGCCTGGATAACAGCTAGCATTGTTTTTGCCTCCGCTCTGAAAAGGGTATACTTTGAAAGGAAAGATTTGCTCCCCTTGGGACCGAATTTCACAAATTTGTGACAGCTATGATCTCACAATCTGCCCCAAGATGACTTAGGTTGTGCACAATAGCTTGAACCTTGAACCCGTCATCACAATGAAAGAAGAAAAATCAAGTTGTTGACAATTCTTTTATATTGGAAGCACTCTGTCAACAGCTATGCTATGCACATTGATGATGATGCAATCTATAGGAATGCTAAAGCCAGACAAGCATTTGGCAGGCTACGTGAAAATGTCTGCTAAAAACAGAGTTTGTCATGACGGTTCATTTAACATATTATTAACGAAAGCACCGCATCGCAACTCTTCGTCGCCAGTTTCTAAAGAGAAACAATTTTGAAGACATTATATTTAAAATACATCTAAAATGGACTCCACTTTTATTTTGTAAAGAATTTGTCACGAGGCAGTTACTTTTTTTAGAGTAGCCCCTGTCGAGGAAGGCAATATTTCGATACCAGGATCATTTTCTTTCAAGTGTATCCATTCCCCTTAGGCTTGACACTGTTCTTTCGACATCACTTAGAAAGACGTATTTTGCGTGGCATTTCATTCTAAATAAAACACAGTTTGTTCTGATGGACAATGTCTTACATGTATTACAAACCATTTGTCTTTCCTGTTTCTGTATTTAAGGTAAAATAACATTTGTCTGACCTACTTTTTTAATGATAATGTTTATTTTTGTTGTTGTTGTTTATGTTTTTTGTCTATGTAAGTTTCTATGTAAGTAATAGTTTTTGCTTTCCTTATCCGAATTTTAATAACAGATGTTTTACAGCAATATTGTGAAAATTTCAGAAGCTTTAAACAAGTGGAATTTCTTTAAAACCGGCTTCAAATATACCGACCCAATCGATTTTTTTGCCATTTATATTATGCGAAAAGTCAAAACAGAATAAATAGAGACTAATCAACAGTGTTTGACTGATGTAAAAATCGATCACGAAGGAGCGTACATAGTACATGCAATGTGGTTAAAACGAGTTCCAGTGGTACGAGTTTTTATAAATTGTCCACGCTCCTGAGTGACGGATTTACACTGTTCATTATTCTATTTATGATATACCATTTTGCTAGTATTGTTTTATTGAAAACGCCACAATATTGTTTCAATCTGAGCGGAAGAACAATAAACAACGTAAGACAATGACATTATTCAGTCCGTTCATTAGCAACGTTGACGTCATTTCACGATGTAACGTTAAGTTTCACGACGTTATGGTAACTTCTTTCATTTGGTTGGGTTTATGTCCCTTTTGGTAGCCGGGGACCTCTAGATGAAATGCAATAACGCGGGAAGCAGTCTGTAAAATAATTAATTCACATTACTGCTATCATTTCATCAAACTGTGATAAACGTTCGGTTCATAGGAAGTTACGACAAAAGACTTCGCTTTGAATCATGACAACATTATGTAAAAAATTTCATTACGAAAACACGCCTATTCAAATATATTGAAAATTACACCACCAAAAACTGAAAGTTTTCAGATAAAAAATTCCGATATTTTTCATATTTCTGCTCAAAACATAGATTGTGGGTACTCGTTAGAACCGCCTCGCCGAGGCGGTTCTAACGAGTACCCACAATCTATATTTTAAGCAGAAATAAGAAAAATAATGTATACCCCTGTAAACCCCAATTTTACTATATAAAAGTGGGGTTTAAGGGGGTAAGAATTATATAGGTATGTTTTCGTGATGACTTTTTCTAAATAAAGCGCCATGCATAAAATCCTTTCCTGTGAGATGGTTTACCTACATGTAAAAAGAAAATGAAAAAGCATTTTAATTTGCCATTTCGTGACGTTCCATTATAGTTTTATAATCTCAGAATAATTCTGATCAAGATTTCTTCATCCCACTATCACATTAAAGCACCATAAAACACTACAATGAACCAAAGTAAATAATCTGCCAGTGACTGTTCCAAAGAAGACGGAAGAAACGACCTATAAGCATTCAGTCTTTTCATTACGAAAACACTCCTATTCAAATATATTGAAAATTTTACGACCAAAAAAGGAAACTTTTCAGATAAAAAAATTCTAATATTTTTCATATTTCTGCTCAAAACATAGATTGTGGGTTCTGCTCAAAACATAGATTGTGGGTACTCGTTAGAACCGCCTCGGCGAGGCGGTTCTAACGAGTACCCACAATCTATGTTTTGAGCAGAAATATGAAAAATAATGTATACCCCTGTAAACCCCAGTTTTACTATAAAAAAGTGGGGTTTAAGGGGGTCAAAATTATATAGGCGTGTTTCCCTGATGCACGATCTTTTGTTCGATTTCGAATACATGTAGTCGGATGTCTTCTGCTACATCCTTAGACTGGCTCCAGTCTCCAGTGACTATAATATTTATTCTTATAATCATGTTTGATTCACTTAAACAAAATAATAATAATAATAATAATAATAATAATAATAATAATAATCATAATGATATCATGAAAATAAAGGCTGGTCACAGGCCTTTATAATCATGATATTATTTTGGTTTTATTTTAGTGCATTATCAAACAGGATTATAAGCATAAATATTTAGTCACTGGAGACCGAAGCCAGTCTACTACGTCCTTTCAGTATTGGTTGTACCTTAGCTCATAGCTCCAGATAAGACAGGGTATCCGGATAATATTTTTGTTATTTCTCCACGAAAACATATGTTTTGGGTACTCATTAGAATTGCATATTGCATGGATGTGGCGCTATGTTTTCATGAAGAAATAAGAAAAAATATCAGTAATTTTCGGTTGAAAAAATAATGTCAGATCTGAGCTATGCACAGTCGGGTGTTCTCTGTGTATAAGAGAATTATAAAATTGTGCATGAACTGGTAGACTGCACAGATGCAACCTACTTCGAATAGTCTTTTACCGCTCATGCGTTTAGACTAACCCTTGTCATATGCCCTGTCTTTGCAAACAGTGTAGATCCAAATCAGTTCACATCTGAAGAAGCCAACTGATCTGGATCCGCACTGTTTTTCATTAAGTATGTGAATTTGTAAAAACATCCAAAATCAAGTAATCTGATTGTCTAAAGTGGACGTGGCAACTTAATTTATTCAGCATGTCAAGGGTTAAGGAACTTGATGCACTTGGTGGATTTGAAACCAGCTTTCTTTTAAAGGGAGGCATGTTTACACTTCCTGTTTACATTCCCTGCACAGTAATCATCACCTAAAAAGATCTATAAGAGGAAATAGTTTTCCAACATGAGGAGAATATTAATTTCAGAGTAGACCGTTATTCAGACGGGGCCAAAACAACGAGCGTTTCCTACCCTGAAACTGTACGCGTTCTCTTTAACCCACTGTAGACTGAAAGAACTCTCCCACACTAATTTTAGAAGATTCTAATTTCGATTTTAGGTATGTCAGGCTATGCGATTTAGATATTCAGAAAGACATCACGAAAACATGCCTGTATAATGTTGACCCTCTTAAACCCCACTTTTATATAGTGAAACTGAGGTTTACAGGGGTATACATTATTTTTCTTATTTCTGCTCAAAAACATAGATTGTGGGTACTCGTTAGAACCGCCTCGGCGTGGCGGTTCTAACGAGTACCCACAATCTATGTTTAGAGCAGAAATATGAAAAAAATATCAGTTTTTTATCTGAAAATTGTCAGTTTTTGAAGGTGAAATTTTCTATATATTTGAATAGGCGTGTTTTCGTAATGAAATCTTGGAACTATTTGCAAACAGAGCAGACGCAGATCAGACGCCGCGCGCTACGGTGTCTGGTCTGCATCTGCACTGTTTGCCAATTACCCGTATATGGGTCTCTAGTCTACTATGGGTTAAGGTATATTTTCAAAGAAGCTGATCTTAATGATTTAGCGTGCATACAGCATGTGCTTTAGATGCAGACAACAACGCAACACTGACATAAATTGCTTTAACAACTTTGTGTCTGGCCATATGTTGGCTGAGAGCCAGCAATGGGACATTATGTCGAAAAAGCGAACTCCGAGCCAAATCTCGCTTTTGTCAGGCTGGTTTAGACTTACGTAACATGTTCAGTCGCGGTATATGCGAACAGCAAAGGCCCAGACCAGCCTTAACACTCATCTGCCCTAACAGTTGTCAATATACATGTAGACTTCAATGTCCAAAGTAGCTGCGTCATAGGAATAGAGCCGTTACAACATCCGCACAATCTCGCCAGAACCTGTGCTGTTCACTCACGCAGGCAGTAAGCCAATGGGAAACATGGCCTCCAGTCAACGAACTAGACATTTGGCCTCGCTAAGGGGCCAGGCGTGAAGACTTGAATGTTGACTAGACAGAAAGTCCGAAGAATCTTTTTTCTCGCGACGTAGCTTAAATGATGACGCGATCTGGGTCCTCGCCGCTCACATACACACAGACGAAACACGCTCTTATGAAGGCAGGCTCCAGTCTCCAGTGATCTTTTTTTCCTTATAATGAAATAAAACCACTAGTGACCTGCCTTTATAGTCATAATATAATTTTGGCTTTATTTTAGTGTACTATCAAACAGGATTATAAGAAAAATATCTAGTCATGAGAGATTGGAGCCAGTCTCGGTGGCTCAGTTGGATGCGCCATCCGACTGGAGACCAGGAGGTCGCGGGTTCAACCCCCGCCGAAGTCGGCAACATTCTTTCGTGGAGATTGATCATGAAATATTTTCTACGGTCATTCTCTCCCTTCCGCTGATTCAAGAAGGGCAGTTGTCAGTTTCTGGTGAAAGAATGTGCACAATACTGGTTAACCGCTTAGAGGACTAAGCCTGCCCAGTAAACGTGTGGTTAGGTAAACTGACCGCGCTCGACATGACCCCATTGGGTTGACTGGGCCGTAATACCCCAACACAAACAAACAGTCTAGCTCCTATGGCGCGGGATCAATTATAAATATTTAGAGCCGGTGAGTGCAGTATTTTCTAGGAGATTGCATGTGCGCTCGGCGAAGACTTAGATCAGTCTGAGCATCCACGCAGGCTGATCAGCAACTTCGCTGGCCGCTTGAAAATGCTTAGAATCATTGGCTACCCACAGAATGTCCTGCGAAGAGTGATCAGACTGCGCGGATGCGCAGGCTGATCTGAGTTTGCTGGCCGCACGTTATCTTGTGGGAAATGTTGTGTCCCGGCTCCCAGCTAGCATTCTACGTAAATCTACATCGGGCCGTTATCGGCCCGTCAGCTACCCTGACGGGCCGATGACGGCCCGATATAGATTTACGTAGAATGCTGACTGGGCTCATGTGTGATCCGCGGGATAGCATATACATCGAGTATGTGTCGTAAAGTCCTTTAGAGTTTGACAGTGTGGAATACCCATGCAGAAATAATGTCGTTAATGTAATGATGTCTAATAAGATCATATTCCTATCCTATCTCTGTTATCGGAGATTGTTCTGATACAATCTAGACAGACATGATGAATCAGTTCGAACTGATCGCAAATAATCTGTTGTTCCTGAAACAATAATCTAAGGATGCATTCTACGATTTCTTGCTGTATCCGCGGATTGTCTAGACTGGTCCCAAAAGTTGATTTCTAGCAAGCACAGAACAGACGGCCATCGACTTTCAGTGGTTCGAACATCATTGGGACCATGGAAATTTATTCCAGACATGGTTAGTTCTAGCCACTAAGGGCTAATTGTAGCGCTAAGTCAGGAGGCAAATGGGAATAACCGAGATGTAGTGTCGGTCTTTTGTAAAATAATGGTACATGTATGTTGAGTGTACTCTTTAGAATCGTCTCCGTACAAACAACATACATTTTCACGATATCAATAAGAAAACATAAAAGTCCTTTGCGGGCAAGCGACCCCCGACGTCATGGCTTTGTCAGTAAAGGGTTGTGACTTTTAAATCCGTTTGATAATAGGATAACCCCAAAACCATACGCACATCTTCAGACCATGTAGAACAAATTTGTATAGTTTCAAAACAATTCTAGGAAGAGTTGCGCCCACAAGGTATCTATTCCAATAATAACTGGACCTTGAAAAAAACAAAGTAAAAATGTGGAAAAAGTTGATAAAAAATAATGGGAGGATAATCCCAAAACCACTCGCACATCTTCAGACCATGTAGAACAAGTATGCGTAGTTTCAAAATGATGGGTGGAAAACTGTAGGATGAGTTGCACCCGCAAGGTATCTATTCTGATACTAATCGGGATCTGAAAAAAAAAAAAAAAAAAAACGTCGAAAAATGGCAAAAAAAGTTAATGAAAAAGGATGGGAAGATAACCCCAAAAGCACAGGCACAACTTCAGACTATGACAAAAAGACCTGCAAAATTTCAAAAGGTTTGGTATAAAATTGTATGAGAAGTTGCGCCGACAAGTTACCCATGTCATCGTGTCACAACTAAAAAAAACTAAATTGAAAAAAAAGCAAAGAAGTTGAAAAAAGATAATGGCAAGATAACCCGAAAACCACATGCACATCGTCAGACCATGTATAACAAGTATGCATAGTTTCTAAATGATCAGTGGGAAAGCCCAGGAGGAGTTGCACCCACTAGATATCTATTCTAATACTAATCGGACCTGGAAAAAAAACATTATTTTTCATATTTCTGCTCAAAACATAGATTGTGGGTACTCGTTAGAACCGCCTCGCCGAGGCGGTTCTAACGAGTACCCACAATCTATCAAAACATAGATTGTGGGTACTCGTTAGAACCGCCTCGGCTAAGTCGAAAAAGTGAAAAAGTTGATAAAACATAATAGGAGGATAACCCCAAAGTCACATGCACATCTACAGACTATGTAGAACAAGTATGCATAGTTTCAAAATGGTCGGGGTAAAACTCTAGGAGGAGTTACGCCCACAAGGTATCTATTATGATATATGTACTAGTCGAACCTGGAAAAAAACAAAGTCGAAAAAGTAGAAAAAAAATGATAAAAAAAATAAAGGGACGATAACCCCAAAACTACGTGCACATTTGCAGACGATGTAAAACAAGTACGCATAGCTTCAAAATGTGTACGGCATGAGTTATTGCCCTTGATTTAGCAATTTTAGGTGGTAAAAGTACCAAAATACACACTTTAAACTCATACAGTCTTCCAAATGTGCAACGCATGCATATGATTGAGTATAAGTTTTGATACATTAGACGAATCTTACAACATGGTGTATTTATAACAAAAATAAGAATTATACATTGTATCTACGTATGTGGCTATTTGAACCTTTTTATTTACATTTTATCATGTTGAGCGTATGTTACTAGAAAACCAGGGGGTGGGGTAACAATTCATAACTATTTGTTAAGAGAAATTGTCATTTAAATGTGCATTATTATTCAGATTCTCTATACCTCTAGAATATGACAACATACCATTTTAAAGCAATATTAAGCTTTTGAAATCGATTGAATTTATCAAAACTGTTCAATTAGTTAGAAAAACAGAATTTTGCTATTTCAGGGATAGGGATAATTATCAAAGATTATCTCGTTTCAAAGGTGGTGAAATTTTATGTCATTTCGGAATAATACTACACAATAAGTAGTGATCATTATATGAACGTTTAATGAAACGTTATTGTTGGAAAGTGTCTTTAATATTTGAATATTAAGTAATTTCTGTTAAAGCTACAGTAAGTTTTTCACCATTTCGGTGGACAAAAATGTTGATTATAAGGTATATTAAAGTTTGCTTTCCTGCACTTTGCACATTCTAAAGCCATTCTATTGCAATAACTGAAGGCATCTCACAAGTGTTAGTTGATGCGTTAGAATGATTTTCTCAGTACTACTATGGCCTAGAACACCTTTGAAGACAAATGCCTAAGTAGCACATCCTTGAAGCAGCAGAGCTTTGTTATCAAATGGTGACTTCAGCGTTTTATTGTTTTATAACTTTTGCAATGAAATGTGCAAGCAAAATGCAGCATTTAAATAAAATCTGTTGTTGGGCTAAAAAGTTGCACCAGGTGTCAGAAGTGACTTTAACAGCATGCCTGTGTGTAATCAGAAATTTGCAGAAGTAAACACAGATTGTGATACTGATAAGCTAATGGTCTGTATCAAATTGCTCCTTCAGTCTGGGCTCCGATTTAAAATCAGATCAAAAGTGTACTTTACACTAAGAGATGAATGAATTCATAAAAAAGGTCTTAGGAAATCTAATTATGAATCAATCCGGCCAACCAGGAAAAAGTTGTAAAGGAATATTTGAGCAGGCTGATTCGAGTCCATGCTAGCTGCAATTGCCAAAAGGTCAGTTTCTATTTGGAAATGCTTCTATACTGACTGTTCCTATGCTGTATGCTCAGTGTGATGTTCTGTACAGTTTGATCAGTGTGGTATGCTAAATGCTACCTGATCTGAGTGGTAAACTGTATGAGATTTGATCCGTGTGGTACACTCTGTACAGACAAGTATGTGTGGACCACTATGAATTGTGTATTCATTACAAAAACATGCCTATTCAAATATATTGAGAATTTTACCACTAAAAAATGAATATCTTCAGACAAAAAATTCTGATATTTTTCATATTTCTGCTCAAAACATAGATTGTGGGTAATCATTAGAACCGCCTCACCAAAGCGGTTCTAACGAGTACTCACAATCTATGTTTTTGAGCAGAAATAAGAAAAATAATGTATACCCCTGTAAACCCCAGTTTTACTGTATAAAAGTGGGGTTTGAGGGTGTCAAAACTATATAGGCATGTTTTCGTGATGATCATGCTGTTTTTTTTTGTTTTTGTTTTTTGTTTTTTTGTTGTTTTTTTTTTTTTTTTTTTTTTTTTTTTTTTTTTCTTTTACGAGCAGTCTGGTCCTGAATGTCTCACTCTCAACAATGGCCAGTATTTATACTGCTCATGTACACGATATACTATCTAGAGTGTGCATAGTTCACATAAAGACCCTGATCAGAATATACATATACAGTCGACTATCGTTAGCTTGACTTCGCTTATCTCGAATAACCGCTTATCTCGAAGTGAAAATCTATTTCCTGTTTTAGCATGGAAATCTAACAACAGGTAGCAAAATATTGCGAAAAAGAGGAGAAATTGCTCCTAAGGAGCAATTTCTCCTCTTTTCCACAATATTTTCAATACATCTCTAACTTCAGGAGTCAAATTACATATTCATTTGTGAAATGTGGTTGTTCGATTTATTTTTTCCTCAATTCTGCAAATCTGATATGTCGATGTACGGATATCTCGAAGTATTTCAGAGTGTCCATTGGACTTCGAGATAACGAGAATCGACTGTATATGGTTTTGGCACCATCTCTATGAAAGCTAAAACAACTAAAAACATAACCTCAGCTGCATTCCTGCTGAAATTCCTTATCATGGCCATGGTAAAATGCTAACACAAATGAATATTCTGGAAGGAACCTGTGATAAAATCAATGTTTATATAAAAGTTATTTCATGGCCTGGCAGAGGCTTATAACTCTACTGACAGGCAGAATTATAAGCCTGTGGGGTTGGTAATTGCTTCCACTTCACTAAAAAAATTCTACAGATATGTATCATATTAAGCTAACACGAATATTCTGGACTATGAAAGGAACCTGTGATAAAATCAATGTTTATATAACTGTTATGTAATGGCCCGATGATTGCTTCCACCTCACTCAAAATTCTACAGCTTTTTTGTATCATATTACAAAGGCTTGGCCAGAGTGAAATGGGATTTAAGAGACAACTACAGCTACAAGAAGTGATAAAGAATAAATGTACTTTCGCCAGTAACTAACTACTGTTTTTTTTTGTTGTTGTTGTTGTTGTTGTTGTTTTTGTTTTAGATCAGCGGAATTGGGAGAAAGTCCGTAGAAACTATTTCACGAAACCTATGTGGCCGAGCTGTGATTCGAACTTGTCACCCCTGGATCTGCAGTCAGACGCGCTACCGACTGCGCTATGGAGCCCGACACAAGACAGAGGAAGGAATCAAGAAGACGTATACTGCAGCGAACACACACAGGTCATCACGAAAACACACCTATATAATTTTGACCCCCTTAAACCCCATTTTTATATAGTAAAACTGTGGTTAACAGGGGTATACATTATTTTTCTTATTTCTGCTCGAAAACATGGATTGTGGGTACTCGTTAGAACCGCCTCGCGGAGGCGGTTCTAACGAATATCCACAATCTATGTTTTGAGCAGAAATATGAAAAATATCAGTTTTTTAGCTGAACATTTTCAGTCTTTTTTAGGTGAAATTTACAATATATTTGAATAAGCGTGTTTTCATAATGTGACAAAAAAGAACCGAAAGGTCCACAAAGAATTTCCTCTCCAATAAGGAGATATCAGTCAATCCTTTTTATACTGACACTTGATACAGCGACAAAATTCGTTATGATGACAATTTGAATGTTACGAAACCTTCGCTCACGAGGTGACAGTTAATACACTCGGGAATCGGTCAACTTGTACTCCGACGGTGTACGCTGGGTCGACGTTGATTCGGCGCCATGACCTTGTTTTGGGGTCGAGTCAATGTCGATTCAGCGTTGTTTGTCTGCTGGGAATGTTTGCTAAGAATGTTAATTATTTTCGTAACTGTGAGGACGCGGATTCAGCGGGCTTGTCCGTGCAGTGTAGTCGGTACCTTCGTAAGCCATCTGTTCGTCTAATTTGAGTATAGTAACTGTGTGGTCTGTAGATAATGGGTTAGAATTAAGTCCGTATTGCAGCTTTAGTAAACTATGAGTTACCTCGCTTACACCGCAAACAGAAGCTATGCTTTATATATATTCAGGCTATTCCCACCCCCACATAAGTTCCATATTTGTTTCAAACTTTATTCTTGCCAAGAAAGTGTCAAATATTTGTGCAATGCTATTCTAGTTTACATGTAAATGTATATGCCACCATGTCTCAATGTAGTATACTTGTTCATATCCTCATATGTCTGTATAGACCTGAGTGTTAATAATAAAGTTCTGTTCTGTTCTGTTCTGTTCTGTTAAGGAATAAGTTGACCTGTTCCGGTGGACCTATTGATGTGTGCAATCAACATCTCAGACTATTGGTCAGCTGTATAAAATGTGTTTATTTACTTATTTTGTGTTTTACTGAGAATCGGAGAAAGTCATATGCTGTGATAAAAGTTCAAGATTGTTATTACACTTGTTTTAACGGAAAACTCCGTAGATTTCTCGAGATATCGTTTTTGGCGACCGAAAATCATGCATTGAACAATAAGCACCGAGGCAAAGGATGCAGTTGTTGTGCATTTCATGACATTTTAGTGACATGAAACAAGTCGGTGTAAAACCATTGGATACTGCACGCATTTTAAATATGTTTATGCAAAAACGGTATGTTTCGTTTTTCAGGTACAGGTTAAAAACTTCAATCCGTACCAGTTGACTTGCGGCGTACAATTAAACTAATATAGGAGGTGCTCGAGTTGCTTGAATTCGACCATTCTAAAGTTCTAAAATAGGAATTAAATGATGAATAACAAAAATTAGGTTACAAATAAATAACCAAAGCTATTGACGGTGTTAAAATCCTATGAACAAGCAAATTTTCTTGATTTTTCGATAATATACTCGATTGCACAGTAAGTTAAATTGTACGCCACCGGTCAAATGGTACGCATAGAAACTTTTTCTCTGTGTATCGGAAGCGAATCATTTTGTTTAAGCAATAGTGTGATAAACTGATTTATTTTAACACGAACTTGAATTTCATTTGCTAATGTCCCGAAGTTAAAGTTTAAATTGCCTTTCATGGATAGTTTGAATCACGGTAAGGCATGTTCAAGCCATGATTTTTTTACGCCAAACAGGATATCTGTAGAAATCCTCCGATTTTTTCTATAATCCTTGTGTCAGGATTATCTCCATTCATTGCCACCGCATATGACATTTCCGATTTTCGACAAAATGTAAAATTACAACATAAACTTACGGTAAACATAATAACGTTCGACTCTGGTTTTAGTTTACATACAGTCAACTTGTCTACCGGAACAGGTCAATTTATTGTTCAATAGTACTACGACAGCGTACAAGCTGACCGATTCCCAGGCGTGTTAATGAGAAATGTGCAAGAATATTGCATGAAAACTGCAAGCAACATATGTTTTGGATATTTGTTAGAATTGCCTCACAGAGATGATTCAAACAAATATCCAAAACATGTGTTCTATAAAGAAGTAAGAATAAAACTTTTTTGTTTTTTACATACTCGTATCATTCTGTCCATTAAGGATTCTTTATACATTGTAACAGTTAGTTCATTTTAATGGCAGCAACTTTTAGAGCAAATGTTGTCGTTGTAACGAGAGTTCACTGTATTTCAGTTGTTTTTGTTTTTTGTGACATATTACAGGGTACTGAGTTACCCTTTTAAACACTGCAGACCAAATCACATACATTGTACCTGTGCAAACAGTATAGATCCTGATGAGATGGCTCATAGTCCGGATCTACACCGTTTGCCATTCTTTTTTTTTTTTTTTTTTTTTTTTTTGACCAGCATCCCTATTTGCAACAATGGGCATGTCCATATTCAATGATGGAAAAGTCAGTTTCATAAAATCAAGGTGAAAGGGTTAAACATATCCCGAGGGATAGATTTGCTCCAGTCTCCTGAGACTTAATATTTCTTATAATCATATTTGATCCACTAAAATAAAAACAAAATAATATCATGATAATAAAGGCTGGTCACTAGTGACCAGCCTTTACAGTCATGATATTAACTTGGTTTTATTTTAATGCATTATCAAACAGGATTATTAGAATAAATATTTAGTCACTGAAGACTGGAGCCAGTCTACCCGAGAGACAAAGTCCACCAGCAGTGATATCATCCCAGTGGTTGCAAAATATATAAATCTACCAATGCTAGTGTGTTGAAGGGGCATTCTTGTCTGTTTGAAACACTACCGGCAGCATTAATCTTAATCACTCGCTGGACAAATTCAGCAGGAGACAAACTGATGACATTTTCATATTTTTTTTTCAGAAAACTGATTTGACATTTTATACAATTTGCATGAAACGCCGAATCCTGTTGTCTGGGATAATAGGAAAAGGGTATTTCAATATGTCGCCAGTTAACATTTTACCAAGTCTGCTATCCCAAATATTTGAAACACAAATGTGAAAAAACAGGTTTCAGCTAGCAGCGCGTATTTCCCATTTTCATGAAATGCGCAGCACAGAATCTGTAGATACCAAGCAGAAGACGCCTCCACGGTTAGCGCCCTGCCGAATAAGTACATTGTATCACGAAAACACGCCTATATAATTTTGATCCCCTTAAACCCCACCTTTATACAGTAAAACTAGGGTTTACAGGGGTATACATTAATTTTAGTATTTCTGCTAAAAAAACATAGATTGTGGGTACTCGTTAGAACCGCTTCGCCGAGGCTGTTCTAACGAGTACCACAATCTATGTTTGGTGCAGAATTATGAAAACTACCAGAAGTTTTCATCTGAAAGTTTTCATTTTTTTTTTTTTTTTTTTGTGGTAACATTTTCAATATATTTGATTAGGCGTATTTTCGTAATGTATACAGAACACAACAGAAAAGGAAACGATCTTTTATATTTCATATGTTTATATGCTATTCATATATGTTGCATAGTCGTCCGCTAAGCCTAGGATCCGGCCATTGAGTGTCCACTCTTAAAAACAGCAACAAGAGGCTTTTCCGATTAAATATGTCATTTTATTTTCACTACAACAAGCTACAACTCTCGGACTAAACCAACTCTGCTGCAGACTACTTAAGACTTAACTTCAGAGTAAACAACTAACTAACTCGCTCCACGCATTGCGCACAGCTTATATACTCTTGCTCACATGACCATTACATCATGGCTCTGAAAATAGAGCTAGGACCTCCCCTCCCGGACCTGTACGGAATATTACTGGTATACTTGACATCTTACGTCTGCCAAGTCCTACCCCTTAACCCTTATTAACCCTTATCAATATTCATTTATGACGTCAATGAACATCTGGGTTGTTGATCTGATTCAGAAGATGTATGTTTTACGCTTGTCACTTTTTATGTGTTTTTACCAAAAATATAAGATTTACTTCTTACTTAACAAGCTGTAAGACCTTAGAGCAGATTAAAGTTGAAACCTGATATTTTTCCTATCTTTTATAAAGTATTGTAGAATTAAAGTTAAACCAAATGAAACGTACAGGTAATAGGAGAAATAGGCCCTTATATTCGTTATTAAATATAACATGAACATGCCTTACGGCCCATAAACACATGCGTAATGGTCATTACGTAACATTCGTCCCCACACAAGAAATATACTACCTGTGGTAGAATATTTCTAAGTGGACACAATGATAATCGTTATCATTGAACTTAATAGGAAAACATGCAATTAATATTCACTAATTACAAAATGCATGCTTTAGAAATTACCTTATTAATTAAAACTTTATTCAAACCTTATTACCTTAGTCATCCTCTCATACCCTTTCTTTCCTATGAGAAGGTTTTTCACATAAAACACAAAAGAAACATTTTGAATGAAAAATATACACTCGCACTTTAGCTGTCACTGCACTATATATATATTTACATTTAGCTGTCAGTGCACTATTTACATTTGCTATATAACATATTTAATCTTGTTCTTTGTCTTGTCCCGACAATTCCGACGGACCTACCGCAGGGGTGGCTGGTTCCCTCTCATCTTCCACCCCCGGTCCGTATTCTGTTGATCCTGATGGACCTACCGCAGGCGTGGCTGGTTCCCCTTGATCATCTGCCACTCCCGGTCCATTTTCCCGTTCACGTCGTGCCGCAGCCGCCCTTCCGAAGGCTTCTTCACAAGCCTGAAGGAATGTTCTAGCCCCGATCGAAAGTAGAGGCTGGGTTTCGACTTGCCTCTGATTTTCTCCCGTCTCGTCGTCCTTCGGCTCCTCTATGTCTGACAGTATCCTTATGTCACTGTCAGAATCAGAGTCCAGTTCCAATGAGAGGTTGTCAACGCCGACCTGTGGTCTAGGTCTTCTGTACATGTGTTCTGTGTAAATTATCCTAGCTAGTATGGTTTCTGGGTTCGATATATCAATGTTTAGTTCACTTTTCTGCTCCTCAGTGATACTTTCCAATAAGTCCCTGACTCTAATAAACTTTTCCGAGCTAAGAACAAACTTTACTCCCAAATCGTTTTCTGTGGGTACTGCCATTTTTTTTCACTGTTTTGATTTTTACGTGCTGTATGTTTGAGTTCTGAAATGTGTGTGACTTAAAGTTTGAGTGTAAGTCAATTTATTCTAGTTCCCACAGATGTTCTGTAGTTCTCATTATTTTAATCTGTATTCCCGAATATAAACGTACTAATTTTCTACTTGGATACCGTGAATAAGCTGGACTTGATTAATGCCTATCTTTTTCCGATAGATAAAATTTCATACTATTTTACTTTTATAGCCGACTAAATCGTTGCTTTAGATATACGATAGTCCCAACACCTGCATTCTATATACATTTCTAAATAATTGACCTTTAAGTAAGGATAATTGTCTTTTTAGCCACAACTTGGCGAAAATATACCAACTGTTTCTACACTACTTATTTTAACAATAACATAGTTTGTCCGTATGTACACTTGTTTATGACGACGACGAATGTTTATTTCCGGCAAGAGGAAGGTTCGGATACAGTCTTTGTAACATCCCTTCGTCTTCATGCGGCGACGTGTCTTTATTACTCGGTGCAGAAGAACTATCGCTTCCGAGAAACATGACTGTTTCTTCCCGTCCCTGGTAGGACACCTTGGTTTGACCATTTAGTTCGTCTGGATTCGCATTTGTTTCATTACCACTGAGAATGGCTAGCCTTCTACAGCAAGTTGAAATATGTACCCTTTTCTTTTTACCTTTATAAAACCTACAGTACATATATATAATACACCCAATCAATACTGATACCCCAATATTGATAATTACATATGCCCATGTTGGCCACGACGTACTACTGACGTCAACCTTACGTAAGTTTCTCAATCTCGCTATTAAATCACCCATAGAAATTTGCTCAATAGTTTGCAAGTTTTCTGGTAATTCCAATTTTGTGAAATTTGGCAAGGCCTCTTTAAAAGGTTCCCATACCCGAAATTTTGACATATTATGCAGATCTAGTAATGTAGTCAAGGGGTCGGTTGCAGAAAAATGACCCTCGTATTCATAGTATGGGGGCAGACTCAGAAAATTATTCGAGCCATGACAACCCGCTTTTAACTGAATAACCCCAAGTGGAGGACTCACGCTTTGACTTTGTTGCGTTAACTGTGACCCTTGGCCTGCTGACCCTAAACATACAACAGAAAATGTAAGCTTTTCCTGTGTACTGACTACCCATCGACCCGCTGATATGTAAGTAGCCATAGGCAACATTGCATTCGGTTCAACCACTCTACGACAGAACCTATTGATCTTTTGTCGTCTCTTGTGAAAAATGCCAAAACACAAAGGTGATTTAAATTGACCGGCAGGATTGCGTTCCTGGGACTACAATATTTCATGACCGTGTTGCTGCATTTGTGAATTTCATCTGCTTCCAACAAAGCGTACCTAGTGCGATCTTTATTGATAAGTATAGCTTGATATTCTATATCATACCGCGCTATCATACCAGGCAGTGTAGACCCGTCACTTAAGTTTTGATGCATTGGCAAGGGCAAATTATATACTTTATAAACCTCAAATTCGCCATGAAAATCAAGTAATGGAACCGAAATTATGACAAGCACCTTGTCACCATCGAGAATCGTTTTACATGTTAGTGTTTGATAGAAGTACCAAATATTTGCCATGGGATCTTCTGGAAGTTTAAGAGAAGACGGAAGTCGAGTTTTTATATCAAGTAACAACTTCCTGAGGTTTTTCGGAGTTATGGTACTTGGCGATAAGTGATTAAGAGACAACATATTTAATTCTAAACGTAGATTTTCAAGATAGAAAGTAGCACGTTGAACAGTATCTTTAATTTCGCTTAGAATTATATCTATTTGCGAGTATATGTCGATAAACATTTCTACCTGCTCAAAACGCTTTTGTATTGCCTCTGTTAGCTTTCGAATTCGTAAATCAAATCTATTAACACAGATTACCAAGTTTACGATAGCCTGTCGATTCTCTGCTATTTGAACTCTTGATACGTTAAGAATAGACATTTGTTCTTCCAAGACATGAACAATGTCTTGTTGATTGCTATAAAGATCAGCCAACCCACGTCTTACATTTTCTATATCAGCCTCAGAGACGGTTCCAAAGAGAAAGCTAAAGGCTTGGCCGACAAACGGAAGTAAACTCCGTTTTTCCCTTGAACCTAATGACCTATAATCCGAATAACTTTGGATTATACCTGCCTGAGTATCTTGGAGAGATTTTACCTCTTTCCTAAGACTCTTAATTGTACCTACAAATCGTCCATAACTTCGACCAGTGTAGTGGTCAATGATGACGTCTGTAATGTTTGCAGCTTGCTCAATATCATTACTGAGCTTTGTCAAGAAATATTGAAAAGGACGCAGATCTTGCACAAATGTAACCAACCATCTTGCTCTTGTGGTTGTGATTTCATTTACTTTATGAAAAACTACATTTTCATGCACTATTACCCCAAAGGCATAGCCAAAAAGTGATAAAGAAATAATGCAACGCATAAGCTGCATAGTGACCGTCTGCTCCCTGCAATGAAACAGACACACTGTTGAATATTCTAACCTTTATACCTATTTACACAATATGAAGCCATTTTAATTAAAACATTTCCGCTATAGCGCTGAACAGGGTCCTAAATTTACCCTTCATTTCCCGGTCTCTTTTTGACCTTTTTATTTTAGCTAAACGCTTGGTTCCGACAGACGTCTCTGCCGGTAATGCCTTAACCTGATCAACTAACATTGAGTCTGATAGTTCATAATCTATTGTACCCATAGATTCTGTATCACTAGTATCACTTGGCGAGTTACTTTCACTCGACATAGGTGCCCTTTCTTCGGCTTCGCGACATTCTCGCGCTTTCAAACGTTTCGCAAGTTCCATCAACGGAATGTCTTCTTCATCATCTGAATCTTCCCTCTCGCGACGGTATTTGGCTGCAAGTTTCATTTGAGGGTTTACCGATTCAGATTCTGAGGAATCTGAGGAACTTTTATCTGTATCAGGCGGAGGTACGACATACGCGGCTTTACGAATTGGCCTACCCTCGGATGTTTTAGGTATTTCCCAATCGTCTACCTTAGCTAACTTTAAATGTCTCGCATGAACTTTAACCGTCCTACCGTCCAACTGATTCCTTATTACATATGTAACTGGAGATTTGCACTCAATGACCCTATAAAATGGTTCCCATTTAATATCTAGTTTACCAGTACGAGCATGTTTCCTATAAAATACAGGATCCCCTACCTTAAACTGTATGTCCTTACAATTTTTATTTGCATACTTTGCTTGCCGACGTTTCTGTTTCTTTAACCTACCGTGAACTAACATAAAGGCCTTATGTTGCTCTTGTAATGAGATCTGATGGAGATCTTCACCTTGATATTTAAGTCTAGGTTTTAACAAATTGTCAATTGGAAGAACGACATCGCGATTATATAAAAGGTAATATGGCGAATAATCGGTCGCTTCACTGACATTGAACCTAATGGCTGCTAACACTTGGTTCAAGTGTAAGTCCCAAGTGTCTTGACCATCAATCAGTTTCTTGGCTAAGACGTCATGCAAGGTACGATGGAGGCGTTCCACGCGGCTATTTGATTGAGGACTATAATAACTTGTGCGTACATGGTGAATGTTCAAAACTTCTAATGTTTCCTTAACAACCTTATTGCAATTTTCAGTACCATTATCTGTGACCAGTTCAAGTGGACAACCAAAACGAGGAAATATCTCATTTATCATCAAGTGTGCAATAGTTTCTGCCGTCTTATCTGGCACTGCAAATGCTTCTGGCCAACCACTGTACCAGTCAACAAAAGCAATTATGTACCTGTTCCCTGACAAACTTTTTGGATACGGTCCCGACAAATCAAGACTTAATTTTGCAAATGCGTACGGTGGTATATCCGTATCTTGAATAGGAGGTTTTACTTTTTGAGCAGACCTTGTTTGGCAAATGGTACAAGCCGAAACATAGTCATACAATTCTTTAAATAAATTTGGCCAATAATATTTTTGACGAATAGCATCGTACGTCTTTTGAACACCCATGTGACCATTGTCATCATGGTATTGTTTTACTACCAACTGTCTTAGTTGCTCAGGGATATACAAACGTAACGTTGGATTATCATCAGGGTCAGACAAGAAATACACAATGTTATTTTCAATAAGATATCTGCGCTTAATTGCTTTGGATGGATCACCATGTGCCAAGACTGTTTTAAGCTCTAGAATTTCACTGTCTTTTGATTGTTCTTGTACCATATTAAGACCAGGTAACTCACATTCTGGAACTCCTAATGGTTCTTTTTCAGGAACCTGACAACTTGCAAATTCTTTTGGGTCCATTTCATTGGAATTTATCATTCCTACTTCAAAAGTATTATCATTTATGTCCAATTCAAAGGGTTCTAAAATTGGGTCAGTGCACTCACCATTTGGTTTTCTGCTAAGCAAATCAGCACAGGTATTTTCAGTACCTGCTATATATTCAATCTTGCAGTTATAACCGGACATACCCAGCGCCCACAGCTGGATCTTTTTATTCTGTATTGGAGACTCTAACAAATACTTAAGGGGCTTATGATCAGTTTTGATAACAAACCTAGAATTGTGGAGATAATAATCTAGCTTCTGTAATGAATAATGGATCGCAAATGCTTCTTTCTCTATTGTAGACCATTTACATTGTGTCCTGCTTAACTTATGGGAGAGATAATAGATTGGTTTCTCATTTTTAACATTTGGCAAAATGCCATCTTCATCGTCGCACTGTTGAGTCAAGCACGCACCGATACACGAATTACTTGCGTCTGTATATAAAGTGTACGGCTTATTCGGATCTGGGTATGACAGCAAAGGTACAACTGTCAAACTTGCTTTTAAGTATTCGAATGCTTTCTGGCATTCCTCAGACCATTTGAATCTTGCATGTTTACGTGTCAAGGCAATGACTGGTTCCGCAATTTCTGAGAAATTGGGAATGAACCGACGATAGTACGAGGTCATACCTATGAATGATCGAACTTCTCTTACACATGTAGGTGCAGGTAACGACTTTATTGCTTCAACTTTCAGAGGATCTGGCTTTATGCCTCTGTCATTAATTAAAAATCCCAGATAATTTGTCTCTAGTTTCAAAAATGAACATTTCTTAAGTTTTAACTTTAACCCATGTTCTCGCAACCTGTCAAACACTTCCTGCAAATGATGCATATGATCTTCCAAAGTTTCACTGTAAATCAATATGTCATCCAAGTATGCTGTAGCAAAGTGGCTCAACCCATGAAGTACAATTGACATGAGTTCTTGAAACACAGCTGGAGCTGATGTCAACCCGAAAGGCATAACATTAAATTCAAATAAACCTCTATGACAAGCGAAAGCAGTTTTCTCTTTATCTTTTTCGTCCATGAGCACTTGCCAATACCCACTTTTCAAATCAAGTGAAGTAAAGTACTTTGCTTTTCCTAAAAGTGCCAAAATATCATCAATCAAAGGAAGAGGATAAGAATTAGGTTTAGTAATTTGATTCAACTTCCTAAAATCAACACAAAATCTTTTTGACCCATCTTTCTTATCTACTATTACGACTGGAAAACTCCACGGAGATTTTGACCTACGAATGACATTTGCTTCGAGCATTTCGTCAACAGCCTTATCTATTACTTGTCTATTTTGAATGGGTGTCCTATACGGCCTCAACTTAATTGGTTGTTGTGTTCCTGTTTCTATTTTCATTTTCACTGTGTCTGTGTGCCCTAATTCCGAATCTTTTGTAGCGAAAAGGTCCCTATGCCTTTTCAGAAAATTAACAACAATTGCCTTGTGCTCACCCGGCACATCTACATCTGAATTCCAATCAATATGTGTATTTGACTTTGCATTTTTCATTACCGTATTTATGCTTCGAATATTTCCTTTACCTATTGTCTCAACCTTTGCAACAACACAACCTCTAGACAACTGCAGAGTTCGATTCGTATTGTTTACCACCATTATTGGTATTGCTCTCCCCTTACTTAACCTAGCAACAGAATTTGAAACCATGAGTCCAGGTTCTGAACTTATATACCCAACATTAACAGCTGAAACTGAATACAAATGAGAAGTAGGTAACTCATAACTATCCTTGACCTTCCCTACACAAACAGAAGCAGTTTGCGGTTTGAGTACAGTATTTGATTTTAACCTAACCAGTGATGCTATATGAATATCTTCTTCGAGAGGAACCTTACTGTTGCCAACTTGTAGAAAACCTAAGTCGAAATACAATCTAACGCCATTTTGAACAAGCCAGTCTCTACCTAAAATAACATTTCTATTAATAGACGGCGACACGTAAAACCCGTGTTCAATTTCGGTATCCCCGATTTTTATAACTAAGTTAACATAACCGTCAATTTTTAATGCTCCGCCGCTGACTGACTGCAGTCTTGCAGTTTTATTTACAAGCGCTGGCTTATTTTTCAGTAACCTGTATACGCGTCTATGTATAAGTGATACCTCGGCTCCAGAATCTACAAGTGACCTAAATTTATTTTTTCCTACTTGAATTAAACATGAGTTTGGACTTCCTGTAAACACTATATTGAAAGTTGGAATTTTATTTCTAAATTTACTCCTCCCACCGGCTTCTTTATGAGAGGAGCGCCCTAGTTTCCCTGATTACTTTGATTTCTGTTTTGTCCTGAATTTTGCTTACCCCTCTCTAAATCTGCCTTGCGTTTTCTACATTCATGCTTTAAGTGTCCCTTTTTATCACAGTACCAGCAACTCATATCCTTTTTCCGGTCATTATAAGTTTTAGGTACAGCCTGATTTTCTACTGCGTTAACACGCGGTTTGACCCTACAGTCCTTTGACCTATGACCTTTTCTGTTGCACTTGAAGCAACGCAATCCAGGTCTGTAGTAATCGACTTCCATGCGATCATCGTCAGTGACTGGATAATATTCACGACGTGTTCGCAAATTAAACCTCTTGCGTAAGTTTTGTTCGTTGGTTGCACATGTTACAGCAGCCTCCAAAGTTGCAGGATTCTCCCGTAACACCTTAAGTTTTAATTGATCCTCAGCCAACCCATCGACGAAAATGTCAATTAACTGTCTTTGAATGGGTGCCCCTTGTTGGCCCACAAAAGCATCTTCCGCTAAGGTTAACAACCTTTCAGCATAGACCTGCACGGTCTCGCTATGCTTTTGTTTTTCTTTCCTTAACAACATGAAAGCATGTTGCGCGTCGGTCACTTCTGAAAATCTGACCGCTAGCTCAGCTTTCATTTGAGCCCATGTAGCCTGCTGGTTTGCGTCCTGATATCGTCTGATGAAGTCACTGGCTGGACCCCGGCTAGCTTGATATGCCACACGTTTAATTCCATCATCCCCCAGGTTCGTTAGTACAGCATATTTCTCTATGGACTTAACCCAGTCCTTGAACTTAGAAGCTTCCCCCTCGAATGGCGTAACAATTTGATTAACACCCTGGGCCCCCAACGCAGTTGAGACTTTGCCCATCTGAGTAGCCAAAGTTTGAAAAGCTTGTGCTATACCAGCTTCTGCCATTCTCAATGATAAACAAAGACAAAATACAAATCAAGACTTACCCAGTCAAGAATGTCCCTGTCCTTTCACACGAAACTTGAGAATGTCTTCTCCGAAAGTCGTTCAAGAACACGAAAGTTAATTAACTAAGTAATTAGTTAAGTCCATTCTGGATTACGGCACCATACAAAAATTAGGGGGTGTTGCATAGTCGTCCGCTAAGCCTAGGATCCGGCCATTGAGTGTCCACTCTTAAAAACAGCAACAAGAGGCTTTTCCGATTAAATATGTCATTTTATTTTCACTACAACAAGCTACAACTCTCGGACTAAACCAACTCTGCTGCAGACTACTTAAGACTTAACTTCAGAGTAAACAACTAACTAACTCGCTCCACGCATTGCGCACAGCTTATATACTCTTGCTCACATGACCATTACATCATGGCTCTGAAAATAGAGCTAGGACCTCCCCTCCCGGACCTGTACGGAATATTACTGGTATACTTGACATCTTACGTCTGCCAAGTCCTACCCCTTAACCCTTATTAACCCTTATCAATATTCATTTATGACGTCAATGAACATCTGGGTTGTTGATCTGATTCAGAAGATGTATGTTTTACGCTTGTCACTTTTTATGTGTTTTTACCAAAAATATAAGATTTACTTCTTACTTAACAAGCTGTAAGACCTTAGAGCAGATTAAAGTTGAAACCTGATATTTTTCCTATCTTTTATAAAGTATTGTAGAATTAAAGTTAAACCAAATGAAACGTACAGGTAATAGGAGAAATAGGCCCTTATATTCGTTATTAAATATAACATGAACATGCCTTACGGCCCATAAACACATGCGTAATGGTCATTACGTAACATATACTTGAATTACAATCCAGATGAAACAACAAGGTGCCTAACATCAATGCAATTACAGACGAATATTGGGATCACACGTTTACCATGCATTAACATTTGGCGGGTCCCGAGGAATGTGTTTGACTACCAGGCCGCGGGCCAAATGTTAAATACCTTTCGAGGGAACAAGCAAAAGCTAAATGCAATGTGCGATCGCTTTTTCTTGCGTTGTTATAACATTGGTCCTGCTGAACCCGATATACCCTGCCTTTATAAACAATGTGGATCCAGATCATGATCTGGATCTACACTGTTTGTCATGAAGTTTGTGAATCTGTATAAAAATCCTGGATCCAGTAATTTGATTGGCTATAAAATAGAAGTGGGGTGGCATCTTAATTTATTCAGCATGATAAGGGTTGACGTCGATTGTCCGCCTGGGATGATTTATCCGATGATAGCGCTGGCGTGATCGCTGATATAATTTTCCAGGGCTGTGCAGACTGTGTCTGAAGTTGGATCATGTTTCCCGATTTGTCCACATACTTGTCCGAGAACCACTTTACAGATCGGGAACCAGATTATAGCATCACCTGCAAACACATCGAAATATATAGGTTGTGAAACATGTAACAAATCTTATCTTTACAGGCAGTCGAACAGCACAATCTCAGATCAGATTGAGTATCCTTGCAGTCTAATAAAAGTACATTGTATAATATCCAGGCTCTCTGCAAACGAACATCGAAGACCCTGTTCAGACCGCGAAGATGTGTAGGCACGTCTTCACCACACACACCGTTTGTTAATGCGCCTTTTGCAAAGAATAACGCCATTAACAATGTAGCCATTATTGTGTAAATTGGGAAATGCATATGGAACCAGTCCACAATTACCTCCCCTGATTCGTTGTCCAAAATAAGGAAATATAGTCGCACAAATAGTCCCTCACTTGGATGCTGTGTCTTATGCCAGAGTGACTGAGCAGACTACTTCACTGTGATTCTTTTGACAGATCAACATGTAGGTGTTTTGAAAATTAAGAGTTTGTTTTGTTTCCTTTTGATTTCAGGAAAACAGGTGAACCTAAGCACACCCCTAAGAAGTGAGCCTACATGGGCCGTAACTGGTATGAACTGACAGGTGTTTACTTTGACAGACGACAGCAGGAAAAGGAGCTGGTCATGGTCATGTGTAAAGTGGATAAATTTGAAGGTAAGAAATGATGACATAAGCAGAAGAAAGTATGCATCGATTGCAAAGTTGTCAGCAATTTTTCCCAAGAGGTCTTTGTACGAAAGGTAATGGAAAAATAATTGTGGTCCGAGGCCTGCTATTGATAGGAACCAGTCCACAATTACCTCCCCTGATTCGTTGTCCAAAATAAGGAAATATAGTCGCACAAATAGTCCCTCACTTGGATGCTGTGTCTTATGCCAGAGTGACTGAGCAGACTACTTCACTGTGATTCTTTTGACAGATCAACATGTAGGTGTTTTGAAAATTAAGAGTTTGTTTTGTTTCCTTTTGATTTCAGGAAAACAGGTGAACCTAAGCACACCCCTAAGAAGTGAGCCTACATGGGCCGTAACTGGTATGAACTGACAGGTGTTTACTTTGACAGACGACAGCAGGAAAAGGAGCTGGTCATGGTCATGTGTAAAGTGGATAAATTTGAAGGTAAGAAATGATGACATAAGCAGAAGAAAGTATGCATCGATTGCAAAGTTGTCAGCAATTTTTTCCCAAGAGGTCTTTGTACGAAAGGTAATGGAAAAATAATTGTGGTCCGAGGCCATATGCGTACACTTTCAAATAATCAAAGGGACGTAATGTAAGGAGAGTAAACACAAAAGTTACCTCCCTTACACAGAGCAAACAGTGAAGACCTAGAAAAGACGCCACATTCTGCGGCGTCTGATCAGGGTCTACACTGTTTGCCACTCATCCAGAAGCTGTAGGACACATTAAGAGGTAGAAAATGGATTTGTTGAAAATTTAGATGTTGGTTAGCTGTATTACAATGTAATATTCGAGGTAAATAAGGTAATGCACTAAACAAAATAATGAACTTCTTTCGTCCAATTCAGTGGCTCATTGATAATACTAACTACTTTGACTATTGAGTACCATGTAAAACAGAACAACAGATCTCCTTGCACATCCCTGACCAGGATCGCCTTTGTTTGTCGATGTATTATAGAAAAGAAATACATTTTTTGTGGATTTTATCGCTGTCTAAATGCGGACGAATTATTCAAAAGCTGAATAAAGCCCAAATGGAGTTATGTTAAGTTTGTAATTAATTCGCCGACGTTAACACACCAGTAAAATCCACAAAAAGAAAATTCACCATTTATAATTCCGACTAGGTCCTACCTATTTTCAGAATTGTGGGTTAAATAGTTCATTTTAGAAATTAACGCAAAGAAAATGGTTTCGATATTCCTACTCAGTGTATTTATCGAAGTATAAATGTCAGTTTACGCTCGACCAGTCAAACTGTACTAAATGAGTGTGATCCTAGAATTATTCTAAGATACCATTGATCAAGTAAGTGTGCCGGATCGGAGTGCAAAATATGTTGCGGGATTTTGTCATTTCCAAACTGTGTTGATATATCAGAGAATAATATGTTTAGAGTTTATTTATTCACAAAGTTCATAAGGCTATAAAGCCCACCAGGATATAACATATTCTTATATTGATGGCATAATGACAGTGTTACATGAATTTGCTAAATTCATATCATAGTACAGTCGACTCTCGTTATCTCGACCTCGCTTATCTCGAATAATCGCTTATCTCGAAGTGAAAATCTGGTCCCTGTTTTAACACAGAGATCTACTAACAGGCAACAAACTATTGCGGAAAAGAGGAGAAATTGCTCCTTAGGAGCAATTTCTCCTCTTTTCCACAATATTTTCAATATATTTCTAACTTAGGAGTCAAATTACATAATTCATTCTGTTAAAAGTGGCTGTTCGATTAATTGTTTTCCTCATTTCCGCAAATCTGATATGTCGAAGTACGGATATCTCGAAGTGTTTCATAGAGTCCCTTGGAGTTCGAGATAACGAGAGTCGACTGTATTTAGAATAACATGACATATCAATAATAAGATAATAGAAATAGTAATAGATGACATGTCAACTGTGCACTCGTGGAGGAGGTGTGCAAAACTGATGCTAAGCAAATAAGCAATGTAAAATTCAAACAAACAGGACATCATCATAAATTATTCACCTTTCAAGTGTTCTTCACAATAACAAGCAACTGTAAAGTACACATCATAAGTGTATCAAACTAGAGCCCTGTTCCTTTACTCCAAAGTATAAAGCACATCTCAAAATGGCCAATATCTGTTTGGACAGAAATGCCATATACATTCTCTATGTCAAAAAACCAGCATTTTGACGATTGAAAATGCATATGTACGCTCGTATATGTAAATGATGTATATGGTGGCCCCAAAATTCCTCTACACATATTATGAACAGTTTGGTAGAAAATTGAATGCTTGGTGAGCATGCTCAATCATCCTGCGCTTATCTGCAATTTTTGTCAGGCATTCACAATTCACATATGGAAATTAACATCGACGATAATTATGGCATTAATATAGGGATCAAACATGGTTATTCATGCATTAACATTCGCCAGGTCTCGTGGAAGGTGTTGAAAACCGAGGCCGAAGGCCGCAGTTTTCAACACCTCCCAAGGGATCTGGCGAATGTTAATGCATTGAAAAACCATGTTCGATCGCTGTTGTTGCATGAAAACTGAAAACTTTTGCTACATTTCGCGTTTTTTTATTGCACTATTTTGTTTCGCCTTTTCACCGATGTTGCGCGAACGCTATTTCCACGGACTATGCTCATTCTAGGGCTGGGCAATACACATCTCGTGACGGCAGCAATTCTGTGGCCCCGGTACGAGTATATTGAAAGTTGCGTAGCCGTGCATTAACAGCGCGTGAATTGGCTTGTTAATACACGGCTTTTCGCCGGTTAATGCACGGCTGTTAATAACGTGCGGCACTGCTTTTTATGCAATAAAAGAAGATAAAAATCAAAATAATCTGGAGCAGATTCTTTCATTTTAAAGTAGACCCGTTTTCAGAAGGGACGAAGTGAATAGAAAAAAAAAAACAAAAAAAAAAAAAACAGAAAGTTATAGGAGCTGTCTCCCTTGTAACCAACAGAGGTAAAATACCAAGTACTTCCATTACATTGTTTATTATACAGTATCCTTTCTAACATAAAAATAAATTTGGCTTAACACCTCATTATATTTCTAAAACTTTGAACAAGTCCATTTGACAATGACTGTTATTAGCTGAATGGCAAACAGTGCAGACCCTTATCAGAAGCCCTGTTTTGTGATGTCTGCTCTAGTTTTACACTGTTTGCTCAGGCATAACTGTCCAAATACTTAAGGGGAATGGACACACAGGTATTTTAGTATTTCTGCCAAAGGAGGCAAATTTAGTGACTTCCTGTTTGCTTTACTGCACGCAAAACCCCTTCTCAAAAGGGGTCTAATCTCTAAGGAAAGATTTTGCTCCCACTGGGAGTAAATTCTTTCCTTATAGAATAGACTCTTTTTTCAGAAGGAACAATTTTGACAAAATTATCTCGCTTAGAAGTACATTAATTCCCCTCATGGTAAATGTATACAAGTAACTGACATACCTGGAATTGGGTCAGCTGCCTCAATGGCAGCAGCAACAGCAGTACATATACTAGTTGTGTGTAAACGACAATCTGCCCAGCTGATAGGGGATAGGAGGGAACGACACGATCCTCGCAGAAAGTTGATTGCCGTTTGCGCAAGACCTGAAATATTGAAATAGTTGTATAAAAATTATGATATCGTAAATCTAATAACTGATTAACCTTTTTAACCCTCTAGACCAAGACAGATACTTTTGCAAACAGTGTAAATCCAGATTAGACGGCATATGAGTCGTCATATCAGGATCTACTCTATTTGCCTATAAAGCATGTTAGCTTTTATGAAAGCTACTTCTTTGTAGAATATCACAGTTTTTGTCACGTTGTCTCCAGAATGCTATAAACTGTGTTAAGCTCTATTTGCCAATTTGTTCTTGATTTACTCAAATGCAGAGATGGAAGATCCATTCGTGAAAGTCAGGGGTGAAAGGGTTCATTTTGACAGAAAGGCCAGTAGAACAACCGGTCCAAAGTTAAACCTTTCAGCACTGTAGACCAACCAAGACACCAATACAAACAGTGAAGATCTATATAAGACGACTCATAATGAGCCATCTAATTAGGATCTACACTATTTGCCATTCTTCTTTTAGACTGGAACCTCTGTTTGAATCAAAGAAACTGTCCAAATTCAGGGATGGAAGAGTAACTTAAGGAAAGCAGGGGTGAAAATGTTAAAATCCGACACGCCAGCGTTTACACATCGACAAAATCCATCTAACGTCATTTCTTTTAATTCCTGCATAAAATTCTATGAACATAGATGTTTGAAGCTATGCTAAAATGGGCTAGAAGTCGTGTTCAAACAACAAAACCCATGTTCAAATAATGAAATTCACATGCTGTTTGAACATGGGTTTTGCTCTTTTGAAATCACAAGAGTGGCCTTGCTTTGTTCACGTTACGTTGAGCGACGTAACGTTGTCACCCTGAACGTAGCATTGTAAAATTTAACGATGACGTCAGAACGTCTTTGCACCGTTCTAAACTAGCCGCCATTTTGGTTGTACGGTCGCATTGGAAGTGTTTATACGGAGTTTTGGGACGTTTTCGTCACAGTTTGCAGTTGGAATCGTAAGTTATGCAAGAATAACGATCACCCATGGTTATTTCATTTCAATAACATTTGCCGGGAGCCTCGGAAGATATTTGAACACTCGGCCTAGCGGCCTCGTGTTCAAACAGCTTCCTCGGGACCCGGCAAATGTTAATGCATGAAAAACCATAGGTGATCCCTATATTCTAACTCGGAGATGTCTAAGTTGAAAACTGAAGTAAAATAGCTTATTTTAGAAATGTACGGAACGAAAATAGTTCCTAATTTCCTTCTCAGTGGATTTGTTGAAGAGTAAATGTCATTTTGAATTTGCTCTCGATGAAACGAATGTGCTGAATTAGCGTAAAGCTGTTGAGTTGGATTTCAGTATATTGCAAAGTTATAAATATATGGGACGCGCCATGCGAAAATGTGTCTTCAATAAGCATCCGCGCAGTCTGATCAGGGCCTTCGTTGTCCGCTAACAGAACCATTGGACACTACAGAATGTATCAATGTAGGGTAAATGCCCGGATGAAACTTATCACATGCCCCGGATGAATGAATCTGTGCATTTTGTGCATGTTCGAAGACAAGTTTTCGCTTGGCGCGGCCCAAATGTAGTCAAAGTTTGTTTTAACGTTTCCATGTGTAAACTGTGGAACTGAATGGTTTTTGTCTGACAAGAGCGTTTTACAAGCAATGAATAGATGTTTTCTTTTAAGTGTTTTTGTACTTATGAGATCTAGTATTGATGTTTGTATTTTGCTTGCACACACACATCCACACACACACACACACACACACACACACGCACACACACACGTACGCACGCACGCACGCAGACAAACTTTGAAAAAGCCAAACTTTACTTCTTCTGGCGACTGTATGCTGAATACTGGTGTCGCACATAGAGACAATGTTGTGTATGTTCTTAAATACATCTGTCTTTGAAATTTGTCCGGTAGTAAGATCCAATTCCATTATAACCAAGTTACCAGTCTTCTTCTTCCAGGCTTGGACGACAATTAGGCCCTGTCGGGTCCCGGGATACACGCCAAAACCTACAATTAAGGCAAATTGAGTTATGAGAATTCTGAAGTCTTCTATACTACTTAATGAATAGATTGCCGGTTTTGTCGATAAAACGGTTAAAATTACCTTTGTGTCTTCGATACTCATTTGTTGGCAGTATGCCCTCATTTATAATTTCGGTGTAAGGTTTGTAGAAATTTGTTTAGTTTTGCTAATAGTTTTTCTTTTTTATTTAAGGACAATTTTTATCCATATTCTCCCAACCCATTATAATCGGATAGGTGGAATTTAATGTCATTGCCAAAACGCAATTTTTAAATTCCGATCATGTGACTGAACACGCGGTGACCTACTTATGAAGGTTACCATCGTTAAGTGAAAATTAAGAAATGCGGTAGTTAAAACCCAAGTGGCTCGCTTACATAAATTAAAACATTAATACATACCAAAATAATTAACCTGGTCCTGGGATGCCTTTTTATTAGAAAAAAGAAAGAACTTTTTTTTCAACCGCAGACACATCCATTATTTCGGTTTTCTACTTTCATTATCAAACAAGAAAGGATCTTCTTACATTTCTCAGTTGTTTTTCCCGTTAAATAGTCTTGGGTTCTTTACAGGCAAAATTTGGTCGGATTGACAAAATTCCTGAATGAAAATAGTGAATTTGAGAGGTCTAAATGAGATCTCGTCCCGTTGGTTCACCATAGTGCATGTTAGCTTTTATGAAAGCTACTTCTTTGTAGAATATCACAGTTTTTGTCACGTTGTCTCCAGAATGCTATAAACTGTGTTAAGCGGTACTAATGCATCCGTCGACTTTAAAAGTGCAATTGTCATGATTAATGTATATCCTATAGCCTTTGATAAAGTGCTGCAATAGAAACGTTTTAGAAATACTACATAAGTGCAGTGTGCCAAAAATGTGCACGCGAATGGAAAAGGCCTTCTGTATATGTACGTGTTCCAAAAATTATTATCCCGTTCTATTCTATTCAGTGCTATATCAAGTCTCGGGTTTTACTTGTAGACAACACGCATAAGATCAATTTATTCACTTCCGTGTCCCAACCAAACCCGTGTATTCTCCAGACAATGAGGGTCTCAGTGTGGCACTTTATAATCAATAATCAGCAAAATTTTAGCCCCAAAATCAGTAATCAGTAAATTTTAAGGACAAAACTCATAACGTTTTGGCCAAATCAGTAAAATAACTAACTTGTATTTTTTCTTTTATTGTTTTGTATCTTTTTTCTTTTATTGTTTTACCACAGGGGACGCAACCCATGATGTCCTACTGTAAAATTAGAGAGGACCATACCGTTTAACTACTAATCATTTGCGATGCTGCTAACTGGTAAAATTTTCATCCAGATGCTAAAAAGTATATTTTCGACCAATTTTGTTAATTATTAAGCATTTGCGATGCAGCTAACAGGTACAATTTGACCTCGAGTTTCGCTAATCAATATATTTTGGGCCAAAATTTCGCTAATCTGTAAGCCCCATTGAACCCCTCCTTTATTGCTCTTTCATACTGTACCTATATTCCCATTGTCTATCATGTGTTCAACACCATTGTTCTTCAGACTAATTGTTATGGATGTGTTTTTCGAGTGGTCAGACAGACGAACAGAATCCGGATAATGTAGGTTTGGATCAGCACACACATCAAATGAGAACCTCTGGGATAAACTGTCATGAAACACGGTCTTGGTCTTTCCTAAAACGAAATCTGCAGAATGTAAGAAGACGTAAAACATGAAGCTAATTTCAACACTTTAAGCACTAAGCAAATTCGTAACAGTCGGCATTCTAAAACTGGGCCCAGTTGTTCAAAGCTAACGATGTCGTTAGTTAACGATTCGTTAAAATTTACATCGAGTGATACGCAAATATGCTGAAATTTTTTGCTGAAAAAATGTGAGTAGCTTTTGCAGTGCAAAAGCTACTCACATTTTTCCAGCAAAAAATATCATAATATTGTGTATTGAATCTGCTAAAACAGTTAACGAAATGACCCTTAACGAGCTCGTTAAGCTAACGACGCTTTGAACAACTGGGCCCTGATTTTGTATTTTTTCCAGAAAAAATAAGACTTGGCTTTCCATGTGAATCGTCTGCTCAGCAGGCGAATGTCAAGCCTGATCTCTCTCTCTCTCTCTCTCTCTCTCTCTCTCTCTCTGACTAGCTGCTTGTTAGTCTGATAAAATATATAATTATATAATTTAATATTCAAACAAACTTCAACAAAGAATTCCGGCCCAGGACCATTACTAATGCATGCAAGAAATATATATATGGAAGCATCGATGTTGACTTTTTGGTCAAAAATGGCTGAAATTGTTCTGATCGGAAATCCACGATGGCCGCCATGGCCGCAATGTTGAAGATCTACTTTTCGCTTCTTCTCCTGAACTAAAAAGCCAAACGACTTGAAACTTGGTAGGAAGCATCAAGAGGACTTGTAAATTAAAAATAGCTTAAATCATTCCGTTCGGAAATCAAAGATGGCCACTATGATCGCTATTTTGAAAATCTAATTTTCGCTTCTTCTCCTGAACCGAAAGGCCATTTAACTTGGCACTTGGTAGGAAGCATCGGGACGATTTGTAGATCAAAAAGAGCTAAAACCGTTTCGATCGAAAATCGAAGATGGCCGCCATCTTGAAAATCTATTTTTCGCTTCTTCTCCTGAACCTAAAGGCCAATTGACTTGAAACTTAGTTGGAAGTATCAGGACGACTAGTAAATCAAAAATAGCTAAAGTCGTTTTGATCGGAAATCCAAGATGGTCGCCATCCAAGAAATCCAATGACTTAAAACTTGGTAGGAAGCATCGGAGTGACTTTGAGATCAAAATAGCTAAATTTGTTCTGATCGAAAATCCAGAATGGCCGCCACATTCGCCATCTTGAAAATCTATTTTGAACTTCTCCTGAACGGAAAAAGCCATTTGACTCGAAACTTGATACGTAGGAAGTTTCGGGAGTACATGTAGATAAAAACTAGCTAAAATCATTCTGATCGGAAATCAAGGATGGTCGCCCTAGCAGCCATGTTAAAAATCTATATTGAACTTTTTTTTATCCTGAACCAAAAGACCAACTGACTTGAAACTTCATTGGTTGTATCGACGTGACTTGTAGATCAAAAGTAGCTAAAATCGTCCTGATTGGAAATCCAAGATGGCTGCCATCTTGACAATTTATATTGAGCTTCTTCTCTTGAACAGAAAGGTCAATTGACTCGAAACTTGTCTGGTAAGTAGGTGAGCGACACAGGACCATTTTTGCCCTTTTGTTTCTTGCTATCATAGGTGTTTTTTTTTTTGTGTTTTTTTTTTTTTTTTTTGTTGTTGTTTTGTTGTTGTTTTTTTTTAATGAAATCTGGTATATCTAAAAATACTAGATTATCATAGAAAAAAAATGTTCACAGAAAAATCAGGGTTTCCTCTTGTTAAACCAGACTTTGCTGAGAAATATCTAGTTTAACAGAGTAAAAGTTTATCTATAAAATCTACGATATCAAGAGAAAAGGAGGTTTATCAGAGAAAAAGGCTCTTTTACCATGTTTGACCTAGTTTGTCAAATCGCAGAGCATGTTTTTTTCTCTGATAGACTAGGTTTTACTAATACCTGTGCATTTGACTTGCTATACAGGACAGAACAAATAAATCAGTCAATTGAGACTCGAACCTGGGGCCCTCGCATAATCGTTCCGATGCTCTACCGACTAAGCTATCAGGGCACATGCACTGTTACAATTTTAAATTATATAACATTCAGTTAGCTATATTTAATACGAGTATATAACAGATTTACCTCCAGTTTTAAATGCATATACCGTAGTGGCAGCCAGTGCGAACAGGATGTATGAATACATGGTTTTCCGTGTACCTGCCGCCTGAAAACTAAGATGCTTCTTGTGTCGCTATCTTTTACAGACTGTGGCGACCAAATGTATGAACATGTCAATGAGATAAGATTCTGAACCCAGATTTGCGTTGGCAAAGAAACATCTGTTGAAGTCACAAAACAAAATTTTAAGATAAGACTCTCATTGTTATCTTTGTGTTTTGTATAGCCATGGCTTTCAGAAGAAAAGAGGCCCTCTCAGGTGGTACCACGTTCCCTTGTCCCCTAACTATGATCGGCTATGTTCACTAGTTTCCTAACTGTAATTTTCTAACTTTCCATGTTCCCTGTTCCCCAAAATAAGTTTTGTTCCCTTGTTCCCTTAAAATATTTACCAATGTTCCCTTGTTCCCAGAAAGGCACGTTCCTTTGTTCCCAAAAACCTTTGTGAAAACCTAAAAATACTACAGCTGCTATTGGGAATATTAGGAGAAATGCGCCTGTTGACATTCTAAATACGAGTATATTTGCAGGGAAAATAAGTTGGCTCTCCGATTTTCTCTCCTTTGTGTGTATCTCCGCTAATAAATTTCCTACGAATCTTTGAAATTACACAATCCCACACAGTGAGCACAGACTGAGATGGTTCTGATCAGACTGTCCGGATTAGAGGGCTGGTTTCCGATTTCGTTGTTTCACAATTTTTCTTTGTAAATTTTGCTTTGCCCTGTTTTCATGATTATGTATCATTAACCCTAAAATGTGTGAAAGTTCATAACATACATTTTTTATGCCAAAGGAAAAAATGGTGCAATTATGTTTTACATTAATTTTATGAATATACAGACAAAATAAGATGACCATTGTCAGACGTTGTTTCATTGAAAACATTGTCTTTCACACTTATATCTGGTCGCAAGCTCGAATGCCAGCTCGCCCACATAACGTTCATGGAGAATTCTCCCTTCCGCAGATTCAAGTGTTGCAGTTGTCGGTTACTAATGAAAGAACTGGTTAACCGCTCTGAGGAATAAGCCTTCCCAGAAAGATAGTGCACTCTATGTAATTTACACGAAGTAGGGGGTGTATTTCATTATGTATTAATCTGTCCTTTTTTTCAAGACTGAAAGACAAAAACACATAAACAAGTATTATTATACATCTATCAATGTGTTGAAATTCATAAAATTGTTGAACTGCGAAAATGAAATTCAAATGCGTACTATTTGCATTTTTGCGAAAAAGCGTATTAAAAGAGTCCAGTGATCTTTTACTGTAAAAGTAGACTTTATGCTTTTGCAAAACAAACTTACATTGTGACTGTATTGTCTTTGTCATTACTATGTTTTTTTTCCTTTCTATTTCTTCTTTTCACTCATATGTCAAGTGCATGACCTGAGTTTGTCTTAATAAAGAATACTGTATTATTGTATTCCCAGGAATGGGGTGACTCAACTCAATAAAAAAAAAAAAAAAAAAAAAAACATTTCTCGGAACACATTACAACCATGTTGAGCATTTGGGTCCCTTCCAGTAGAAATCAACTTTATGATTGTGTGATAAGCGGAGACCCAGATCAACCTGCGCATTCGCGTAGTCTGATGAGGTTCTACGCTGTTCGCTTATAGAAGTTTTAATGACCATTCACTTTGTTAGCGACCGATGTAGACTCAGATCGAAGTGCGCTGATGAGATAAGGTCGTTAGTTTTATTTATTAATCTTTACCACTCTCTGCGAAAATTCAGCAAACGAAGACTCTAGTCAGCCTGCGCATCTCCGCCGTTTGATCAGTCTTCGTTTTCCGCATCAAGAAACTTTACGTCCTTGGCTATCCAAAATACTCCGTGGATACGTTTTTTTTTTTGTTTTTTTTTTGACGTTGCGGTTCATAAATCAACTACGAAAACCAAAAGAACTTCCGTAATTACCCTAAATATTGGGACACCTTAACTCCTAACCTAACTTGTTCTGCCCGAAAATTTGTCCACGCTGAACACGGATATACCCTGCCTTTTCAAACAGTGTAGATCCAGATCAGTTGGCTTCTGAAGAAGCCAACTAATCTGACTCTGCACTGTTTGTGATTCAGTATGTTTGTTTGTGTTGAGGTTTTACGGCCCAGTCAACCCAATGGGGTCATGTCGAGCGCGGTCAGTTTACCTAACCACACGTTTACTGGGTAGGCTTAGTCCTCTTAGCGGTAAACCAGTACTGTGCACATTCTTTCGCCAGAAACTGACAACTGCCCTTCTTGAATCAGCGGAAGGGAGAGAATGACCGTAGAAAATATTTCATGATCAATCTCCACGAAAGAATGTTGCCGACCTCGGCGGGGGTTGAACCCGCGACCTCCTGGTCTCCAGTCGGACGGCGCATCCAACTGAGCCACCGAGGCCGGCTATTCAGTATGTAAATGTATATCAACACCCTGGATCAAGTAATTTGATTGGCTGAAAATTGGAAAGGAGGGTAACATCTTAATTTATTCAGCATGACAAGGGTTAATGCATTTTGGTGTGTCGAGAAACTGCTGGATGAGTGACAAACAGTGTAGTTCTTTCTCAAACGCTGCTGAGCTTAGTCAAGGCTGGCTTTCCAAATACTTACGGTAAATACGATTTGAGCTATCATTCTCCGATTACCGCGGTACAACGAACGCGACTGGGTACAACGAACGCAGTTGAAATTTTGTTGACGGGCAAAAAGTGTAACTTCAATGTTTCCTTTATTTTGATGGAAATATCACGAGTTTTGTTTTCTGGTGGTTATGGGATTACAAGAGTATTTTTTTTTTGTCCAAATTTTAGGTTATGACATGGTCAAAGAAGGAAAAGCAAAGCTACAAATTAGGCCACAATAGACTTATCAACAGAACCTCGTTTTAAGGATCTATGAATTAAAAATAAATGGCATGTACTCAGCCATTCTAGGGTTTTTCATGTCTCCAGGTATCGAAGCAAATATACTATTTTTGATAATTCATAAAAACTTTTAGAATAAGAATTGTATCGATTTTTCCTAGCGCACTATCTTGAAACACGGGTACAACTTACCACGGATCATGTGTTGTGTCTGGGTACACTAAACACGGAAAAGATGGTACAACAAAACAAGGCTATAGAAACCCCAAATTTTTACTTTTTTTTGTTGTTGTTGTTGTTTTTTTTCAGTACAAGCGCCAGTTTTCAAGAATTAGCCGATAACACTTACACGTATCTGCCCCTTAAGTTGTGAACTTGCAACATCAACTGATGCACTTGCCATTCCGAAATTAGAAAGTGTTGAAAGATGTTTTCGCTGACATTTCGTGTAGCTGAGTGCCAGAGCATATTGTTCATGACATGTAGACGACTTCTTTATACATCAGACGCACAATAAACAGTTGCTCTGACCCATAAAGTTTGCATGTGGCATACAAAATAACCTGTATAAACTATAGAAGTATACATTTGGTTTAATATCCCAGTTTTAACAAAGAGTTTATCATTTCAACTGTCGCGGGCAAAGGTCAGAGCGTCATTTCCAAAGCACATGTTATTACCCCAGGCAGTGAGTTCTACCAATTGAGCAAAAACAACTTCCTTGAGACACTGTTAGGTCTCATAGTGCAATCACAAGAATCTGCAAAATAATTTGTCAGTACAGTAGTGACTGAAGATACTATGTTTACATTCTGCGAGCAACTAAAGACATTCATTATATCAATACGGGAACCAGTGACCTTGGCCTGAGTGCGCGATTTCGAGTCTTTCCTGGACAGGCATTTTTTATTGAAGGATTTTTTCTTTCACCCCTTTTACGTGTTCTAGTTTTTACCCTGGGATAGAACCTTTAATCCTACTTAGGTTATCCTGCAAAGGGATTGTATAAAAGTAAAAAATTCTCACGTGTTTGAGGTGTTTGATGTACACTTGTTGTATAGGACGTCATGTATGCTGTCGTAAAGACATTGCATGTAACATAACGTCTCTAAACGCCACAATAATTTCCTGATGGCCTGAGTGCGCGAATTTGAGTCTTTCCTGGACAGGCATTTTTTATTGAAGGATTTTTTCTTTCTTTCACCCCTTTTACTTGTTCTAGTTTTAGCCCTGGGATAGAACTTTTTATCCTACTTAGGTTATCCTGCAAAGGGATTGTATAAAAGTAAAAATTTCTCATGTGCTCATGTGTTTGAGGTGTTTGATGTACACTTGTTGTAAAGGACGTCATGTATGCTGTCGTGAAGATATTGCATGTAACATAACGTCTCTAAACGCCACAATAATTTCATCACAATAGGGCGGATATCGGCAATCAAAGTGACTGCATTTAAATCTACGTTCTAGAATTAAAGGTATACAAGAAAAAAAAAAGATCTGTAATGGGTGTGTCATGAAATCTTTTCTACGGTCATTCTCTCCCTTCAGCTGATTCAATAAAGGCAGTTGTCAATTTCTGGCGTAAGAATGTGCACTGTACTGGTTAACCGCTTATATATATATATAAGCCTGTCCAGGAACTGTTGTTAGGTCAACTGAGCAGATCGATATGACCAAAATAGTGTTGACTTGGCCGTTAAACTCCAAAACAAACAAGCAAACTAGGGGTGGTTGGGGGTGGTGAAGATATCGTGTATCTTACGTCACTGGGGTGTCCAACTGATATTGGCTTACAGTTGGTCAAGACCTGTTATCCTTGTAGCAGGTAAGGGTAGAGGGGAATGCTTTTATTTCTTCCGTTTCTTAACTTTCATTCCTTTCCCTCTTTCTTCCCTGTCCTTTTTCTTTCGTCTCCTCTACTATCGTTTCTTTCTCTTTTTTCCCTTTCTCTGGGAGACGACACAAAACGACCCTCAAGGGGAGACACGTCATTAAACTTAACACAATCAATCAGTCAAACAAACAAACAAAGGTAATGGGTGTGAGGGGTAGACAGGGAAATCCGTCCCTCATCTTTTTACGACCCACGGCCCCTAATCTCAATTATCTACCTTGGAAGCTTATACATAGCTTATAGGTTTATAATCAATCTCTGAAAACTGCGTAAGGGGTAAGACTCTTTGGTTCAGCGGTTAGAGCACTGGATTTTCACCCGTGTGGACCAGTGTCGAATCCCACCATGGCCCGATTTGTTTTGGTCGATTGTTTATCTCTTAGAGCTAGGGACTTACTTCTCACATCACAGATCCTTGTAAATAAATGTCATTTGACATGTCACCAGTTATAATTCTGATTCTGGGTACAAGTGAGCACTTCGTAATTCAAAGATTACCCTATTAAATTCAGAAACAATGCCATACATGTGTACAGAAATCATAATGAGAATTAGAAAGGCATTAAAAAGTATGTAACAGTCAAATAAATCGTTTGGAATTTAAAAACAGCATCATTTATCGGGACTTCACAGGCGGATTAACGAGTTTTGTCTCAGTGCATGAAGATTATAATCCGTGTCTGTTGTTCCCAAATTGTGCTGATTAACCACGTTATGGTGTATCCTAACCCGTGGTAAGTTGTATCCTAACAAACAATTAAGTTTTGAACCATTCCCGGATTCAGTGGACATTGACACTACATGAGGCTCAAAGAAATGCATCAATGGAGGCTCTAGAGTCACAACAATATATAAATCACGAAAGCATTTGCACAAAAGATGCGTAACGGTCAGAAAATATTGACCGAAGTATGCTGGGGTTGGTGAAAACACACTTGACGAAAGAAAACATGTTTTTATTTTCGTTTGTCGTGAACAGATTTCTCTGCAACTGTATCTGTAAAAGGCAATATCACTTTCCTGCATCTATGCAAAATAACCACCCAGAAGATTAGGAATATGGCTGAAATAAATCGTTTTTTTACCGATCATATTCTTGTGACGTCATCATTGTCAACTGCGTTCGTTGTACCCAGTCACGTTCGTCGTATCGCGGTAACCGGTGTGTATCAGGCCAGCCTTCGCACAATCAACATGGACAAAAGAAGTCTTTATAAACTTCACATGACCTGACCAAACTGCGGCATGTGCAGTTTGGACAAGCCTGCGTAGTTTGCGTATTCCGGAACAGAATTTATTTGTTTATTTTGCTATTTTTTCATTATTTAATTATTTATATATTTTATTTCATTTTTAAATGGGCTTAGGAATACCTGAGATTAAATGGAGTTTATTTATTTTAATTATTTTCAGATAAATAAATACATATTTATTTATTTATTATCATATTATTTCATGACTTGACTTCTATCAATGTTCAAATAATCCTCAATTGAGTATTACGTGCCCATCATCTATTTAAATAAATAAATAAGAAAAATGTTTCAAAATGTCGCCCGCTGAATTTTTTACACAACATGCAGAGCGTTAGTAACTACTCGTATTTTCTGTCGTTTATTTACGTTAACTTACGGAAAGTTCGGAAGCTTAGTTCAAATCCGAAAATGTCCGAATTCAGACGATTACGTTATTTATGGTATACTGCTGCAACGCTAACGTCAGAACGTCATTTCCTTAGAAACGCTATCATAGATACAGGGAAACAAGTAATGGCGTCGCTCGGATGTATTCTCTGTCTGCGTTTTTCAGTGTAAGCGTTAGAAGCAGTCGTTTAATTTCTTGAAATGTCTGCAGAAACATAGAGCAAATGTAATATATCCGAAGCGACGACTAGCAGAACATGGCAATAGATCCTGAAGGTCTCACTGTAACTGAATTGATAGACTGGTAAGTTAAAACGAAAATTTCTTCACAACAATAATTTCTGCTGAATTCTGGTGGCAACAAGTTATTGACTTGAGGCAACGACATAATCTTTAAACATGGATGACAGATTACGTTACCTGCTTGCAGTATAAATAGATTCTGAAGATTGCCTAGACGTTGTTGTTGTTATTTACAGGAACAGAGAGTCTTGATTAGACTTTGGATGCACAATCTGAGCATAGGACATTGACGTTTTATCACAAACCCTAAAAGCACTCTCCAGAATCCATTTTACTACAATAAGCAAGCTTATGATACTAAAAGTGGATTAGGAACGTTGTGAGTGCTTTGTTAGGGTTTGTGATGAAAAGTCAACGTCCTGTGGTCTGAGTATAGCTTTCGCTATGAAAATACGATGGACTTTACAAGCGTAGAATATGTTTTGTATCAAAAGCATAAATGAAATTGCATCGCAGCGATCGACTTAATGTTATGAATACTTCTTTTGTTTAAGTCCTCACCATTTTAAAACAGAAATACTTTGACCACCATGTGCAACCGCACAGTCCAACTACTGCATACAAATATGATGGAAAGTTTGTAGACTATCTTTAGACAACAATGCCCTGAATAATGGACGTTTACATTCTTCATTCTTTTTTTTTATATAATATATAATTTTTACGCTTGAAAGAACGAAATGTGCAGTGGGTGGACAAAAGCATCATAACATTGTGACGCCAATTTCAATTTTTTTTTTTTTGTAAAATTTATAGATGCGCACTTATTGAAGATACTTCTTCAAAACGCTCTGGGATGATAAGCAAATCGATAAAATAAATGCATATTAAAATATTAAGTAAGTAAATATTCTAGGTGATGTTTACGTCCATTGGGAATCGTGATTTTAAAATTTTGCTATCACTTCCAAAATCACACTTCCCAACTGACGTAAACGATAAGTTACCGAGAAAAAAAAACGAAGTTTTACTTTTCATCTGTGTTAATATCGTTGGTAAAAGAAAACAACAAAATATTTTAATGTCTTGTAACTATTGTTTATTATGAAAAAAGAAAAATGTCTTTTATTTTGTGAAATAGCTGTCGTAACTTTGCGACAATATTTTTTACAAAAATCTGGAAATGCATTGATTTAAACTGCAACGTCACAACATGAATATTTTTGTCCAAAAATTTACTCTGCTTTCAATATCTTTCAAAGAGTCGTTTTTTTAGTGAGTGTGTGTGTGTGTGTGTGTGTGTGTGTGTGTGTGTGTGTGTGTGTGTGTGTGTGTGTGTTTATCATTATGAGTATAATTGTCATTATTATTACTTGCCTGGTGATTTACTCAGAAGGGGTGACATCACGAAAACTTGCCTATATAATGTTGACCCCCTTAAACCCCACTTTTATATAGTAAAAATGGGGTTTACAGGGGTATACATTAGTTTTCTTATTTCTGCTCAAAATATAGATTGTGGTACTCGTTAGAACCGCCTCGGTGAGGCGGTTCTAACGAGTACCTACAATCCATGTTTTTGAGCAGAAATAAGAAAAATATCAGAATTTTTATCTGAAAATTTTCAATTTTTTGGTTGTAAAATTTTCAGTATACTTGAATAGGCTTGTTTTCTTAATGATTTATAAATATTTTTCATGGTTTAGTAATTCGCTATGCAACAGTTGGATTTCATTCTGTTCACTGGTTTTAAAAAAAAAGAATAATTGCATTGAGTACAATGTTGTCTACGGAATGTATAACGCAGCTAATCGTTAAGGTATCGTTAAAGTATTGTTAAAGTATAACCTTGAGTAGCGTGCGATGTATTATGTGACAGTTCTCCGTATTTTGACACCAGTGTCAAAGTACGCGGTTCCAGCACCTTCAATCATGTGCGCCCAGTGAAGTTTCAAATCAGCCTGCGCATTTTGATAGTCTATGATGCAGTTTCTTCAAGCAGACAACGAGGATTATAATCAGATTGCACGGAAGCTCAGGCTGATCTGATTATCCGTTTAAATCACGTCAGAAGGTACGTTTTCTCACGTGGCTCTTGCGGTAAATGGAGGTAATGTTACCCCTTAAACTGCCAATCACAACAATAGGCGTCTGCTTTGTCATCTGTTTGTGATTTTAAACGTCAGTTTTGCGAACAATCTGGACCCAGATCAGACTGTTCCTCTAGGAGCAGTCGGATCAGGGTCCACACTGTTTGCCTGTATACAAAAATTGGTTTGAAAAATTTGCAAGAATATTCAGCAGACGACATAATCAGATGACATTTTCAGGCATTTTAAGGGTTACTATAAAGAAAAGGAAATCAAGTATATGCATAGTTTGTAAGTAACCACCTTAGGTAAAGCATTGCAGCGCTGTACTTTGACACTCCTTCATGCCTTTACACTGTTATAGATTCAAAAGTAGGGTAGCATACATTGTACGACGCTTAAAGTTTGTTATGAGCGTGTGTCAAACTAAATAGTTCTCAAGACATCGCTCTAGTATATTATATAGATAACAATTCTAAATTTTGCTTCCCTTATTTGTTATTCAATTTAGCTTAAATGGGACTCCAATCCAAAGAAAAGAACATCGAGATCCTCTCATCCCGAAATACTACTCTGAGTACCAGGCTGTAAGTATCCTAGTTATATATCATTGCCTTTACTGAACTATTCTCTAAATACCCATTACGAAAACACGCCTGCACAAATATATTGAAACTTTTACAACCAAAAAGGGAATATTTTAAGATAAAAATTTTCTGACATTTTTCATATTTCTACTCAAAACATAGATTGTGGTACTCGTTAGAACCGCCTCGGCGAGGCGGTTCTAACGAGTACCAACAATCTATGTTTGTTTTAGCAAAATAAAGTATACCCCTGTAAACCCCAGTTTTACTACATAAAAGTAGGGTTTAAAGGGGTCAAAATTATATAGGCATGTTTTCGTGATGATTATGTAAGTAACTCGTGATTAGGTATAATGTCTTATGTTTAACCTCTTGTTATCAACTACATTAGCCAGTTAAATAATCAAAGCACTGACAGCACTGGAGGGTCAATTGTCTCTGAATGTAGGCAGGGAAAATGGTCCTGAACTGGGACTTAAGACTGTTTCCTTCAAGTCTAAATTTCCTGTCATAAATTGAAACAAACAGTGCAGAACTGATCAGACTCCGCAGCGTCTGATCTGGACTTGCACTATTTGCCTCACTATATGTCTCAAATGTCCGAATCCAGGTTTTACGGATAACCCTCTATCAACAGCACTCTGACGTCACAGCGACAAGAATTGCGCGTCTATAAATAACCGTTACCTGGATTTCGTCTAACGCGGCGCTGCCTCTATGTGACTCAGTTGCCTGGTAGTGTTAAAATCTGATCTAAACTGAATTCGTCTAACGCGTGATTTGATCTTATTGGTCGGTGATAATCACATGGACAACTACCCTTAGAAAATTAGATTGCAAACAGTCGACCCAAAAATTACAAACAATAATTGGAAATGTGTCCTCTTAGACTCTATGGTACAATGCAGCTTCACTACATGTTGTGTGTTAAGGACAAATTTCATGTCACGACTTTACCCAATAATGTTTGGAATGGCAAATAGTACTGACTCTAAGCATAGTTCTAATTTTCTTTTAGTAGTGTTTAAATTTTATTTCAATCTACACTGTTTTCTCACTGTCCGAATATTAAGGGCAAATAGATACTAATTTGAATCCCTAAGCTAAAATATACTTTGTCATTCATGAGTATATGAGTATATGGGTACATGTACATTGTAGAATGTTTTTCTCTTACACCAATTTAGGCAACACCTTAAAATAACTAACCCGTTTTTTTGACCTCCGAGTTAATGCTCAAGTGACAAAATACAGAATTGAACACCAAATCTAAATTACGTTTGAAAGATTTTGTGCGACTGGAAGAATTAACACCATTTAAATAAGAGATATCACTTCCCTCACACCAAGCCCCTCATAAATAGAGGCTTAAAGAAATGTAATTGATCTTCTTTCCTTTTAAATTAGAGAAGGTCCCTTTTCAGAGGGGAGCTAAAACAATTTGTTTCCCTTGAAAATATGGGTATCGAGATATTTGTTTTTATTGTGAAGTACATTATCTCTAACAGCGATTGTTTGAGTAAAAAAATAACAGTTTCAGGGTCGGTTGTAAGGGCGATCAATTCACAAGCTCGTAGCGCGAGTGATTTGTCTGCTTACATGTACAACTGGCCGACGAATTTAGATTTATTACTCAACAAACTACGCACTAGAGCTAATCTGTTTCGATTCTGAAAAGGAGATGAAAATGCTTTTGTTTCCTTCAGATTCTTCCTACTTTCCTCCATTGTTTGAGAGAATCCCGCCAACACTTTTCACTGTAAACATAAATTCACCCGTGTATAAAAGCATCTTATGCGAGAAAACGACGTTGTGCCATCTAACGCCAAGGAAACGACAAATGACGTCGTGAAACGTAAAAAAAAAGGTGGCTGTTTGCGCTGCGCTTTCCCAACCAGCGCCTTTGTTGGAGGAGTAATATAATTTTTTACCGTTGCCTATGTTTATATGTGCGCAGTGTTAAAATTCTCCACAAAAACTATATATATCGGCTACCCAATAAAAGCGCCTCGGCGGGGCATATGTAGAGAAATGAAAAAAAAAAAAAAAAAAAAAAAATCATTATTTTGGTCAAAATTATTGCTGACCAAAATACTTGCTTATTCAGACCTATGGCTAAGAAGTCATTTGGGCCGCATCAAGCGAGAAAGTGTCTTCGGGCATATGCGGATAGTGCAGGCCCCGATCAGCCTGCGCATCCGTGCAGTCTGATCAGGGCCTTCACTGTCTGCTAAAAGAATCAATGCACACTATAGAAGGTATTAATAGAGAGCAAATGCCCGGACGAGACTATGCGCATGCGCGGGATGACCCTGAATGTGTGCATTTTTCGCGTGCTCAAAGACACAGTTTCGCTCGGCGCGGCGCCTTTTAAATCGGCGTCTTAAGGGAAACTGATACTCCCTTTAAGGGAACGGTCAAACTTGTTTCTGTACCCTTGGGATGAAATTATTTATCCCCGCGCTTTTCGAAGAAAAAGCGGGGATATTCCGATATCCCCCATCAGTCCGTCCGTCTGTAATGCCACACCATTGCTCCCAGATCATTTAAGATAGAATCTCGAAACTTTCACAGGTGATAGCCCTATGGATGAGGACTGGAGGAACACATTCGGAATTTCGATGTAACCCCTCGGGGCAGGGTCAGGGGAGTGTGGCCCCAAAGGGTCCAAAATCCATTTTGTAAAAACAAAGTCATGTTGCATATCAAATCGAAGGTAATGAAGAGTAGAATACAGTGGTGCAAACATTTTGCCCGTGGGTATATCTGGGGGTCACTAGAGGTCAAAACTGAGGATTTCGGGTCCTTTTGTTTGATTGTCACACCTCTTAGGCTTTTTGAGCTAGAACCTTGAAACTGTCACAGGTAATAGCCCTATGGATGAGGACTGGAGGAACGCATTTGGAATTTTGATGTGCACGGAGATATGCGATGGCGCTGTCGCGGGGACATGCGACTGGCGCGCCATCGACTTGCTCTAGTTCCTTTTAAGGTAGACCTCTTTTCAGAAGGGGATTCGAGAGCAGGAAACAAAACCAGAAGTCTTACAAAAAGATCCTTTATAGCATATGTGAACAGTAAATGTTGACGAGCATGCGCACCCGCGCAGTGTCGCCAGAACTTATGCTGTTCACTCACGTAAGCGGTTGGGCAAGCAGAATCTTCAGCAAGAGAACTAGACATGTTACCTCGATAAGGGGCCGTTTATGCGCGGTTGATTGGACTGAAAGTCCAAAGAGAGGGAATTCTTGTGACGCTGTTCACATGTGTGTAAAAAGGCTCAGACAGTTCGCTCTGGTTTTATCAATAAAATCTTCCAGTCACAGGAAACTGCGCCTCAAAATTAATTTCACTCTTAAAAAGAACAGACTGTGATTAAATATGCATTCTGTCAGTGCGATTAGAACCTTCTTTTTCTGCTTGCAGAACTACTGAATAGTTTAGAGTAAATTCATAAATAAGTAGGCTGATCTTATTTTGGGTGCATGGTAATGAAATAAGGTGCCTGATTAGGTTTAAGGGAATGGATTCACTTTTTGGGGAGGCAGCATTGTTACATTTTTTGTCTCCTTTCAAACAAGGTGTCTATACAGGGAACAAAATATTTTCTAGAGCAAATCACTCGTCAGAAGGGGCTTAATATAGCAAACAGTAAATCACATAAAGAAGTGGACACATCGCAATAGTGAATGGGCGTTTGAAATCCGTGTAGTCTGACTTCGCAAATAAAATAGCAGTAAAATCATTTTGTCTCCCTTCCGAAAAGGGCTCTTGGTACACAAGGGCACAAAAATTGTCTCCTTGTAAAAGAATATCAAGTGACACTCTTACTGTGATTCAAATTGCTCCATGAGGCATGCTTAAAATTGCTTTTTGAAAAATGACATTTTGTGTGTGTGTGTGTGTGTGTGTGTGTGTGTGTGTGTGTGTGTGTGTGTTGGCTATATTAATGCCAAATTTATTGCATCTCTTAGGAAATTAATATTGTATCTGGTGGTAAAGATCAGTTTAGTAAATTACATAGTAGGAAGAAAATATGAGCCCTGTCTGCGAATTTTAAACCACTTTGTACAGACGGCCTTTATTGTTTCTGTTACAATGAAGCGTTTATTTTACAGCACAGAGCGGGCCCTGCATAGAAGCCGCAAATATCCAGTTTCAGAAGCCAAGTATTAATGGATAAAGAGGACTGGATATGTAGATATTTTTGCCATTTTGTACAAAGGAGACAACTTGAATTATGTTTTGTTTTTCTTTCTATTTTTAGAGTCCAAACAAAAATATTATGCCATGGTCATCTCCCATGAACCTGTATCTATTCACTTCACATATAAGTTTGGCTTTATATTCACAGGCTTATAAGGCGTGGCCATGGCAACCGATTCAACAGAGCTGCAAGCCTCTACCACCAAAGAAGATCACGGATAAGATTAATAAGATGCAACGAAAGACTACCTATAGTATAGATTATACGTTCCACGAAGTAAGTGAATCGACGGTTCTACGCAGTGCAAACAGTGCAGACCCTGATCAGACGCCGCGTTACGCGGCGTCTGATCAGGGTCGACAATGTTTGCCAATCACTTAGCAATTTTGTACACACTAGATTATAGAAAAAAACACCCTAGAATATAGAAAAACAATCGTTTTAGGACAAATATGCTCAGTATGTCCAAATACTTAAATACATACGGTACAGTGTCTTTTAGACAAGCGCACTGCCACGCTAGTATGCGCATTCTGCGCCATCTGACCTGGTCCTACACTTTTTGCCAAAGTCCCTTTTATGGGACACTAGGCTTAAATGGGTTAATCCTTTGCTTTCGTACTATTATTTTCTTTAAACCTTCATTATCTGACTAGACTGGCTCCAGTCTCCAGTGACAAAATATTTATTCTTATAGTCCTCTTTGTTGATACACTAAAATAAAAACACAATAGTATCATGACTATAAAGTCATGTCTCCCCATACATCACTATAGTGCAGATTATACTTCATTTCCTTTGGGATCATTGGGCCCATTGTGGTATATTTGTAAATTGAGTTCTGTTCATGTATATGCTAGAGGGCGTAAGCAGTGTTGCAAACTTCATTACTGCTTATGAAGAGTCTCAATAAAATCGAGATTCACATTTTTCTAATCCGTGGTTTGTTCTTTGTTTCGAAAGGCAATTTTTGACGTTCAAAGTTATGATACTAATTTGATTTTATTTTAGTGCATTATCAAACAACATTATAAGAATGAATATCTAGTCACTGGAGACTGGAGACAGTCTACTACCTGACTCGCAAGCTTTAAATAACTAACATCTTACCTTAACCTTACAATACCTGTAAGATAGCTAACTTCACAGTGTATGAGTCAATTGAAGCAACGTTACCTTCTTGCACTGTTTTCAAGTTACTGTAAACATACAATATTGCAGGAAATGCTGTGTCCAGACTCATATTTCAGCAAGTTTACTAAAGAAAAGGAAACATTTATTGTTGCATAAAAAGCAGTGTCGCACATTATCAACAGCCGTGCATTAACCGGCGAAAAGCCGTGTATTAACAAGGCAATTCACGCGCTGTTAATGCACGGCTACGGAACATTCAATATGTTCGTACCGGGGCCACAGATTTGCTGCCGTTACGAAATGTGTACTGCCCGGCCCCAGAAGGAGCATAGCTCGTGGAAGTTACGTTCGCGAGACATCGGTGAAAAGACGAAGCAAAAAAGTGCAAGAAATAATGCGAAATGCTGCAAATGTTTTCAGTTTTTATGCAATAATAGCGATCGAACATGGTTTTTCAATGCATTAACATTCGCCAGGTCCCTTGGGAGGTGTTGAATTTAATACATGGAAATGCATGTTTGATCCCTATATTGTGGTGTTTTGATTTACAACGAATTGATATTGTTGTTAGTTCATTTGGTTTTATTTATATATTGCAGGCACAACGGCAGCCCACATGGAAGAGACACAGAGACGCATTCAAACGTTCCATGAAAGCTTTTGACTCGAAAACTACATATAAACAGGAATTCTATGCGAAGGTAATAATTGTCAGAATGTGCCCTGTTTACCTTGATTCATTTACGTCCAGAGGACTCTTCTACTACAACTCTTTGGACCGGTCTATTTCAAAATCAGGGTGTTTGGTTAGTTTTTTGTTATTATCATGTTTTATAGACACTTCTGTATTTAATGCAAACTGTTGACCCTGATCAGACTCCGCGTTTCCTGTAATGTTTCACTAATGAGGTAGAGGACCCTACAGGGACCGAACACATATCAGTAATTTTGTGCTGCAACAGAATTAAGGCAAAGTTGTAACCGTGCAAAACTATTTTATGTAGTTTTATTACATTTTCAGCAGTGATTTACTGAGATTTATCAGTGCATTATAATCGATAATTCACCGAGTGAATTATTTCATTTCGAACGTTTTGACGTCAGAATTGCTAGACAACGTTGCTGACTTTATTGGTAACAACAATATCAATAGTTGACGTTTTGCGAAAAATTTTATAAAATCATAGAAATCAGACTGCAATTTCACACTCATTGCTTTTTTTTAAAAGGAAAGACCTGCAACACAAATATAAAGTATGATTTTCTTTATAACCCAGTTTTAATTTCGTGGCAGTGTATCTACTTCAAGCACAGGATGATTTTTGTATTAAAGTGGAAACAAGATGGCGACTGATTTTCACACTAAACCACGCCTCCTGAAATTCATGCACCGACTGGAACAATTTTGATAGGAAATCATAACGGCTGAATGTGAAAATTCAAAGGTAAAACATGAATGAAAATGTAATAAACAGTTATTTTGATGTTTTGATCGATTACGGAGAATTAATTCACTCGTGTTCTAAGGTTTGCTTGTACAAAAACGCATTCGCTTCGCACACTCGTTTTTAACGCGCAAGCCTTAGAACACTAGTGAATTATTTCTCCGTAATTGAATTATTTCTTCGATCAAAACAACGAAATAAACTCTGTTTTACTACCCATTGCTCCAATGCGGTTCTTCTATTGGTCCATCTATGTTTGTCATGTGATGTCGGTTATTGTAACTGTGCCGCTATGTCTTATCATAGTTTGTCAGTAGTATTGGGCGTCACTTTGGGTATTCCTTAATGAGTACCCAGAGTGACGCCCAATACTACTGTTGTTCCACATCTCTTCTTATTTCGGTACATCGAGAAGGTTGTGCTTCAGGCTTTTAGCATTTCGTGGTTCAATTATTTTATGTATCTCCAGAAGATAGAGAAAGGTTGTGCTTCGGGAAGGCTGTGCTTCCTGACTGAGGTCATTCCTGGTTATCATTATTTTTTGTATTTTTTTTTTCAGAAATTGCATACGCCAGAAGATATTGAAGAACCCATTCAAGTTCCGCCGGTCCAGAAGGTATTGCCACAAAGCCTACGCAGCAAGTTTGATGGTCTGTCCATGTATACCGCTTCCTATCCCGCCTATGACAAGAAGACCATAGCTATCTGTAATCAGGGTTCTGCCAAAGTCAAAGAAAGCGCAGATAATCTAATAGCAAACGATTTTGAAAAGAAATCTACTGCCAAGGTTTGTGTTGAAACTACAGCTTACACTAAGCTGGGGCCCAGCATTTCCTACAAGGCTGCATGTGCGCCCAGCGAAGATTTAGATCAGGCTGCGCATGCGCGCAGCCTGATCAGAGTCTTCGCAAGGCACTTTGTTGGCAGCTAAGAATCCATAGCGTCTTCAGGCGGACAGGAAAGACTCAGATCTAATTCCGAGATTGCGCAGGCTGATCTGTCTTCGCTGGACACAGATGCAATCTTACAGGAAATGCTGTGCCCCGGCTTATTTGAAGTAAGGTAAGGTCTGAAGCTACACTTATAATAAGAAAGGTTAGGCCGCGTCAAGCGAAAGTTCCGCCGAACATACGCAGATTCAGATCAGATTTATTTATAACCGCAATATTCTTGTTGCTGTGGCGTCAGGGTGGGTGGATTGTCTTTGAGTGTAGGCTGGAAAAATGGTCTTGAACGGGGACAAGACTGTTTCAGTAAATCGTTAACTTCCTGTAATTAAAGCAAGCAGTGCAGACCCTGATCAGAAGTCGCGTTCTGTGGCGTCTGATCTGGATCTGCACTGTTTGCCAATGCTCCAGCACTAAGCCCAGTCCAGAGGTGAGTTGCATAAGGAAAGCGCTTTCATGTAGCGCTCTGTAGCGATTTGTCCTTGCTATGCAACGGTCTGTTTGTTTGGAGCGCTTTTTAAAATGTCTGCCAAAATGACACGATTTTCAAACTAGGAATTTCTCGTAAAAAACTTGCTTCAACGATTGGTGTTGTGTTCTATGGTCATTTCTGCACAATGCACGTCGTCTAAGGGCAATAAAATAAATAAGAAACATTTCATCTCTTAAAACGGACACTGGCTACGTCGGGCGCCGCCATTTTGTTTTGTCTCGTTGCTATGCAACAGTCTGTTTCAGATAGCGAGTCAGCTCCTAACACGTTACAAAGCGCTACGAAGCGCTTTTTGGTAACGTACCGTTGCATTGCGAAGCGCTACAAAGCGATCTGTAACGCTCGCCTTATGCAACTCGTCCCTGGTTTCACCAATACATAGCACTAGTGCTGTCAGTGCTTTGATTCATTGTTCGAGGCAAAGCTGAGGCCACAATGTCAAAAATATGAAGAACCATATGGGATACTTTTATATAGAGTTTATTTGGTTGTTTTGATCGAGAAATAATTCACAAGCGTTCTAAGGCTTGCGCGTAAAAAAACTAGTGAGCGAAGCGAATGATTTTTTTAAAAGAAAATCTTAGAACATGAGTGAAGTTTTTCTCCGTAATCGATCAAAACAATTAAATAAATTGTTTATTATATTTTCATTCATGTTTTACCTTTGAATTTCACATTGATTTCCTCCAAAATAGTTCTAGTCAGTGCATGAATGTCCGGAGACGTGGTTTAGTTTGAAAATCAGTCGCCATCTTGTTTTCACTTTAATGCAAAAATTATCCTGTGCTTGAAATACAGACGCAACAATGTCACGAAAGAAGAACTGGATTATCAAGATACTTTATATTTGTGTTGCGTTGCAGGTCTTTCCTAAAAAACGCCAATTGGACGTGAAAATTGCAGTCTGATTTCAATGATTTTATAAAATTTTCCGCAAAACGTCAACTATTGTTATTGTTGTTACTAACAACGTCAGTAACGTCGCCTAGCAATTATGACGCCAAAACATTCGAAATGAAATAATTATCTTGGTGAATTATAAAGATTATAAATCACTAACAAATCTCAGTAAACCATTGCTGAAAATGCAGTAAAAATGTATACTCATTAACTTTGATAATATCTTACCGAAGGAATTGCCAAACGCTATATTCATTGACAAAGTCGAGGTCAAAAGTCCGTAGTCAGCTAGTAACTGTAACTCTTAAACTCTTAGCAACACTTTGCTTATTGCACGACCTACAGAAAAGACGCATGACCGACCATAACGTCGATTTTTGGAGTGTGCCATATTATCGACTTTTGAGTCCGTCCGTGATCATTTAGTGAAAATGGGCACAACCCTTTAACCGTAAGGATTACTTTATTATTTTGTGCACACATCATACAGATGAGAACTAGCTTATAGGCTCGCCTAATACCATTCTGATTGTTCGAGGCAAAAGAAAATGTGAAAATATACAAATGGCTGTAAGTCGAACCGTATGCGATATTTTGATAAAAGTTTGTATTGGATTTATATTGAAAAGATATAGTCAAAGAATTTGGAAAAAAGCCATTTTCTTTGACTGAATCAACGCCGAGGTCAAAATTATTTTCTGTGGTCAGTTAGTGAGCATGGCCATAACTCTTGAATCCTTAAGAATACTACACTACCCTCAGAAAAATTGACTGGCCGTAAGGTCGTATGGTCTTCGAAAAGTGTCCTATGATTAATCTGTGTCCGTCGATCCATCCGTCCATCCGTCTGTTGTCAATGCGTCCGTCCGTCTGTGTTAAAATCCGTCCGTTCGTCTGTGTTAAAATCCGTCCGTCCGTGTTAAAATCCGTCAGTGGTCAAATAGCAAATATAACTCAAATAGCAAATATAACTCTGGAACCATCCGGAATATTTTGATATTTTGGCATATAGAGCGGTATTGACAAGATCTAGACAATTAACTTGACAAATGCCATTTTTCGTTGCCCGATGCTGAGGCACACGCAAGAATAAAGTGGGGCCGTGCACCTTAGCGATAGCTGATTCTTACGTGTACTTTGCCGATGATGTTTGGTGTATGTTATCAGTTATTGATCAGCTCTGTAATGTTCCGCTCTGTCCACAGGATGAAATGGTTCAACGTGAGAATGTTGACCGCTCGGAGCCAGAGACAGCACGAAAAGAAACGACCATATCCACAGATCCAGCGAAAACTGACAAAGAATATAAGGAAAGTTTCATTGACCCTTTCAAAGATGCATACATGAGTAAGTACACTGTTTCCACCCCTTCCGCCGCGCTACTAGCACAGACAGTCTTAAATAATGAGTGTACATCAGACAGCAGTTTGATCAGAGTGAAAATTGTTTACCTAAAATATTACGGTATTGATGCTAATTATTCGGACAGAGAGGCCTGAGCAAACACTACTTATCTCCAGATAAGATGTCTCAGAACGAGGAACTTTGCGTTTGACCAGGGTTCTACGAAAGACCGGTAGTGACATTTCAACTTCATTAATTCAAGGTTTCAACTTCACGAATTCACGATTTCAGCTTCACGAATTCACGATTTCAACTTCACGAATTCACGATTTCAACTTCACGAATTCAACTTCACGAATTCAACTTCACGAATTCACGAATTCAACTTCATGAATTCACGAATTCAACTTCACGAATTCCACTTCACGAATTCAACTTCACGAATTCAACTTCATGAATTCACGAATTCAACTTCATGAATTCACGAATTCAACTTCACGAATTCCACTTCACGAATTCAACTTCACGAATTCACGAATTCAACTTCATGAATTCACGAATTCAACTTCACGAATTCCACTTCACGAATTCAACTTCACGAATTCACGAATTCAGCTTCAAGAATTCACGAATTCAACTTCACGAATTCAACTGTTGAATTCGTGAAGTTGAATTCGTGAAGTTGAATTCGTGAATTCGTGAAGTTGAATTCGTGAAGTGGAATTCGTGAAGTTGAATTCGTGAATTCGTGAAGTTGAATTCGTGAATTCGTGAAGTTGAATTCGTGAATTCGTGAAGTTGAATTCGTGAATTCGTGAAGTTGAATTCGTGAAGTTGAATTCATGAAGTTGAAATCGTGAATTCGTGAAGTTGAATTCGTGAATTCGTGAAGTTGAAATTGTGAATTCGTGAAGTTGAAACCTTGAATTAATGTAGTTGAAATGACACTACCGGTCTTTCGTAGGGTTCACACCATTTTCTACAGTGTTAAAATATGTCAACAGGTAGTAAACTGACCTGTTCAAACTTGAGGACAGATGTGGTAAGGAGTGAATCAGTACGAGTATTTAGGACAATAACCTTTACATTAACGGGAAGACGAGATAAATGTGTTAAGGCTATGTTGCTAAAACTTCGTACAATAAGCAAAATTTTTGCTAAAACTTCTTACAATAAGGAAAATGTGTTCTTTTTGTTAACCGTTTCAGCCCTGCAGACCAAAACAGATACCTTTGCAAACAGTGTAGATCCTAATGAGACGGCTCGTTACGAGCCGTCTCATTAGGATCTATACTGCTTGCCATTCTGTTTTTAATTTTAGACTAAAACCCCTAAATTATGGGACAGAAGAGTCCATTTCAGAAATTCAAGGTTAATAGGTTAAGTCAAAGGTGCCCACCTTGAATAATGGCTCTTACTTCTGACTTTTTTTTTTTTTTTTTTTTTTTTTACTTTTTTTTTTTTTTTTTTTAAGATTATTATTATTATTATCTAATTTTTCGCTGTACTGGAGTACCAGTTAAAGGTATTTCAGTGTGAGGAAACTGGGCAGAAAAGCGCGATGCAAAAAGCTGCCTTTCCATGAAATTTCACGACATTATCATTTCCTTGACTTAAGGTGGCGTAATGTAGGAGTATAAAGATTCGTTATAAAAACAGATAAATGCAGGAGTTAGAGTGAAAGTATTGTCGGGGGCTCCTTCAAACACTGGCAGAAGGTTGGGAGAACCTGAAGGAAACAGCAGCATCTTCGTAAAAAAAAAAAGCAGCTCAAGTGCGTGATTTGTTGAGTACTAAATTAAAGTTCGTCGCCAGTTAAAAGAACTGGTCAACTTTACATTTGACTTCCAAACTGATTTATTTCTCCAACAAATCGCTTTTAGAGCTGATCTACTTCGATAATAATAAAAGTTTCATGTTAACGTTTTAAAAGATCTGTATCTTCTAGATTCATAAATGGATTTAATCTATACTTGAAGGTCCAACTGCCTCTACCGAAATGGCCGTGCGATGGCCAGCTTCAAAACAAAACAACAGCATATCTGTGAATGATATTGACTTTGAACTTTTTAGGCTTTAGATACCATTTTAAGTGCATTACAGTGGGTACACTGTGTGCGCAACTCCTCCTACAGGTTTATACCGATCAATTTGAAACGTTGCATATCCTTTTGTAATGGTCTATAGCTGTGCATGTGGTTTTGGCACAATCGTCAACTAATTGTTTGTCACTTTTCGACTTTTGAACTTTGCTATTTCTGTCCGTCTATCCGTTACGCTTAGAATACGGTCAGGAATGAATGATTAGAGCTAGAATCCTGAAATTTTACATATAATATCAGCATGAAAGATAAGCGACCCATATTTTCTTCGTTTTTCCGTTGGGTTCTCCTAGCGAAGTCATTCCCCTTTTTCGACTTAGGCATTTGACGACAGACGGTGAGTACATTGTGTGTTTGCAACTCCTCCAATCGTAAAAATATTTTTTGTCATTTTTTTCGACTTTTGAACATAGCCATTTTCAATGAATGTTAAAGGAAAGCTATTTTCAATGCATGTTAAAGGAAAGCATATAGTTGAGGGATTATGTTTTACAAACGCATTTTCTAGTTTATATTATATTATAGGGAGCATTGGTGCATAAATTCATCACGAAAACATGTTTCCTTCGCTTCGGCCTCGACATATTTGCCTAAACTATTAGCAAAAATTGTAGACCTAGGATAAATTATAGCTTAATGTAAACTGACGACAGTTTGCCCGAATACACTTGTTTGAAAATGAATCTATGGTACAACCTAAAGCGGTCAGGATGAAGCGAGGGTGACGTCCCATTGATTATGCTCCAGATTGGGTAATTGTATTAACTATACAGAAAACACTCAGTTAAAATTCCGTTTTTTACATATTTATTTTCAACACATCACGAAAACATGCCTATATAATTTTGACCCCCTTAAACCCCACTTTTATATAGTAAAACTGGGGTTTCCAGGGGTATAGATTATTTTCTTATATCTGCTCAAAAACATAGATTGTGGGTACTTGGTAGAACCGCCACGTCGAGGCGGTTCTAATGAGTGCCCACAATCTATGTTTTGAGCAGAAATATGAAAAACATTAGAATTTTTTATCTGAAAATTTTCATTTTTTGGTGGTAAAATTTTCAGTATATTTGAATAGGCGCGTTTTCGTAATGATAAAACACACAGTGGCATAACAACTTTCACAATTTCCTTCGCTTCGGCCTCGACAACAACCATAACATAGCCGAAGAGTATAATGATTTATTATGCAAGTAATGTGATTAATTATTCAACTTGTGAACAACCGGTACATTTCCCGACCAAGTTTGAGCTTTGTGTTGCCGATGAGAAGGGAACAGCAACCCCTCCCCCTAAATAGTACAGTAACATAAACTGTTTACCACGCTAACATGCAACACCCTCCGTGAACAATTGTTTCGAAGGGTTTATATAGCCTTTGGGGCTTTTTTTATGTTTTCACTTAGCCTTCACGGCCTTTCATTTATTTATTAAGATTTAAGGGCTTTTATATAGATATATATTTCTCGTATAACACTAGGCCTAATTTATTTCTGAAGAATTTCATTTTTCCATTACTTCGTTATGGAATACTGTGAGTATTGTTCTTCTCTTCTACGATGTCATCGGCGTCCCTAAATCTTTTGTCTGGCCATGTATTTTGTGTCCCTGAAGAACCATAGGATCTAGTTTACCCGGTAGCTAATAACTCACCAGAGCCCCCGACCAGGGAAAGCGATGGCTAACACCTAAAACAAATAAACAAACACACCTTAACTATATATTGTACAATAAAACAAGACGAAGTTTGCTAATATGCGACTCTATACTATTATTTACAATGGCGACGCACGCTGCCAAGTAGAGTGAGTGATGTCATTGGCGTCGCAGCCGAGTCACCGATGCCGTAGATAACCTATCACAAACGCGACTCCATCGCGACCGACCTCCCGGCTACCGACATCGGCATCGTCGACTGTGAGCAATTGACTGACTGTCGACACCGTCGTACGACATCAAAAGTCAAAACACAAGCTTCATTTTTTTCACAAACAATAATAATTTATTTCACCAAATGCCATGCATATATTATAAATCTTTGCCGATACCAGCACAGTTTAGAGATGTATCCTAGTAAATATAATATTATTTACAAGATTTCAATAGGACTTGGTTAGATTCTAGTAGAGAGGGTTCGAGAAATCAAAATTATTCGATTCACAATGTGTGTTCGTTATCTAAACTCTAAAAAAACAATGTGCCCAGATAAAAATTGCTTCGTGTGTGCATTTGAAATAACAATCTTGATTTTGACAAACAATGTCTCCAGATCGAATTGCTTTGTCTTTGCAAATTAAAACAGCAATCTTGATTTAGACTTACATTGTAATAAACCACATATGTGTATGTACGCATTCACGCCTATTCACACGTACACGTACGTACATTGTATGCCCGCACTCGCTGTTATATGTTAGAGCGGACACTAGCGTGACTGCGCACATGCACATGTACCTATACACATGAGTACGTATGTGTGTATATATGTGCATGGGTGTATGTATGTTTGCACACACGTTCCTGCTTAAATATGTATATATATATTCGTGCATTCACAATAAATTTGCATGACCCAGATCAAATACCTTTTTGTATGCGACGGAAATACATTTTTACCCAGCAAGCTCTACCCTGCGCTGTTCTCCTTTTCACTCAAAATAAAGCCTGCATACACTGTGGAGAGATCCAGATGAGACAATATCAATCTCTGTGCAGTCTGTTCAGGGCTCTAGACAATAACCAGGCATTTTTTTTGTATAATCGAATCAGGCTGCGCGCAACAATGACGTCTACTACATATTTATCTTTCAATATATTTTCGTAAAAATCCGAGCTATAGTTATAAGCTGAAGCTTTCATTTGTGTATGATTTTAAACAGCCTCGATATGCAAGACATTCTGCAAAGATATGAAAACCAATAAAAACGATTAAATAACATATTACCCACCGAAAAATCTGACTGAGGCTCTTATTATCGCCAGATCCATTTAACTCGTCTATTTAAGTAGCCCTCCATTTTTTTCGGCAGGGTGTATTTATAGTCGAAACGGAGCGAGAATTACGCGAGACTCTCAAGGATCTCAAATTCCTAAGAATAGTCGGAATACTAAGATCGGACCATTTTGGCTCGTAAGTAGAAAAGGTACTTATGTAGTAGAAAAGGGACTTGCTACGAGAATCTTACTTACGGAAAGACAAAAAAATATGCAACAAATTAAATTAGCTGCTCTGTATCGTAACAATCTTCTAATTGAAAAGTTCTTCAGTCGATCCCAGTAGGCACACAACGTTAAAATGGCGTCGTATCAACATCGATGCGACGTGATCACGTCGACGTTGATACGACGTCATTTTGATGTTGTGTGCCTGCTGGGATGTCTTACATTCATCTACAGCAAAGATACCGATTGTGGAGGAGAGACCATACAAATTCGATGCTATCACTACGGCTATGGCGGATTATACTGCTCCAAGTGGCATACAAAGACGGAAGCCATACTTTGAACCAAAGTCGGAACACTTTGTAATGGGTGAACCATTCGAGGACAAAACAACGTTTCGAACGACATACATAGAATGGCCGGTGACAAGGAGTGAACTGCCAAAATGGGCAAAACAGCCTGTGTACAAACGCCCTGTAGGTGGAATGCTTTTAGTATCTAGTTATATGGTAAGTGTCTTCTGCCATATCATATTAATATCTATCAAAATTCTCGATAGTTTGACATACAATTTGTATACACTTTTAAGGACGGCAACTATGTCATAAGTTTGACTCCTTTCTGAAAAGGGTCTACTTAAAAGGGCAGAATTTACTCCCCTTTGGAGCAAATTCTTTCCTTTTTGAATAGACCACTTTTCAGAAATGGTTTGTTGTGCAATAACACAAACAGGAAAATACGTTTCTCTTCATTTAGACAAAACACGTGTAATATTTCTTTCTTCATTTAGAACATCTTCACTTATTATGAAAAGATACCTTTTTTTTTTTTTCATTGACAAATAATTTAAGCCGCATGGTCAGAAAACTGACCCGCAGGAACAAAGAAGAACCGCCTTGGAACGGTCAGTAGAATTTTTGTGTGTGTGTGTGTGTGCGGGGGATATAAACCAATTTTGCCCTCGCGAAACCTCGCCCTCGACCCAAAATACAACTCCAGACATTGAAACAATACAAACCTTGCAAGCCTAAGTCTTACTTTCTCGAAAAAAAAATGTGACAAAAGAATTGCGTCCCAGTTTTAAATGGCGCCTTAAAGCTTTCATCCCTGCATGCCAATACATATACATTTGTAAACAGTGCAGATCCAGATGAGACGGCGCGTTACGAGCCGTCTCATCTGGATCTGCTCTGTTTGCCATTTTATTGATTTTGACTGAACCCCTCTGCAACAATGGATGTGACCGAATTCGAAGATTGAATGCTCCATTTCATAAACACAGGGGTAAAAAAGCTAATGGTTGCTTGAAGTATCTGTAGACGCGGGAATGTTATGCACAGGTCGCTTCGAATGCGTATATATCCTCACTGCAATTAAGCTCCGCTTAACTCCTTTATGCATGTCGTCCCATAAAATGAGCATTGGCAAACAGTGTAGATCCAGATCAGACACCGCAGAACGCAGTGTCTGATCAGGGTCTACACTGTTTGCGTTAAGTTCAGTAATTCCTATAATGCATTTGCGCAGGAAGATCAGATTTTTCACTGGGCGCACTCTGGATAGCCAAGGCTGCAATGTTTGTTAATGCGGACAACGAAGAAACTGATCAGACTGCGCAGATGCGCAGTCTGATCTGTGTCTTCGTTGGGCGCACATGTCAGACGGACGTTTACTCAAGTTGCGGCTCATTTTTTTTTTTGATTTTGCTCAATTACAGTCTGAGTTTCAAGACCCTGGATTGGTAGGTAAAGAAGAACCCTACCCTTTCAAGAGAAACACCGACATAATCCGCGCTAGCGGTGACAGGAAATTCGATCATATATCGACCTACCAGAATGACTACCAGTGCTGGGAGGATGTCCATGCTCCCAAATCTTACAATGTTATAGAGACATACAAGCAACCCACTGTGCCTATGATATGTGAAACAAACCAACGTGCCCATTTTAAAGGTAATGAACATGCAGGGATATTATGTCATGAACAGAGAATTAAGACAATGCAGGTAGCAACGTGAAACCAGCACCCATTTGGTTTGTTTTCACTATGATAAAGCATCGAGGATAGCTGCATTCAAAATTGTCATTTGAGGAGGCAAGTCGGCAGTTTTATGGTCGAAAATTTCGTTTTACGACGACGCGTCAGCGGAGTCGTTCAACGTCATTTGCGATTGTAAAACTGACGAGTTACCTTTCTAAATGACAACTTTCAGTTATCCACATTCAAATGCATTTATACATTTGTCAGATTTAAAATTTGTAAATTTTTGTCAATAACAGTCAGCTGCATAAAACGGAATGTCAGCCAATAAAAAGCGACGTTACGTTATGACGTCGAGTTTCCGACAGTGTATCGCTCACTAACACAGGCACAGTCCCGCTACCATTCTTTATAAATCTATAGCGGGCCGTTATCGGCCCGTCAGCTACCCTGACGGGCCGATAACGGCCCGCTATAGAATTATGTAGAATGCTGGGAGCTCAGCCGTAATTGTACTGTTTATTTTATTGCAATCGGTGAATTCAATTTACATTCAAATTGAATAAAAATGATATTTTCACAAGTGAAAAAATACCTATATATTCACATGTGAACATATCACAACTGCTATTTTCACTACTCTTATCCGAATACGTCAGTAGTCTTCATTGTTACCCAAGCAGATGCAAATACCCAGCAGGCACACAACGTTGAAACAACGTCGATTCGACGTTGATTGAATCAACGTTGAATCTACGTTGTTTTAACGTTGTGTGCCTGCTGGGTAGCCACTTCGTTTGTTTGAGTACGTATAGATTCTTTGTTTTTGACCAAAGCTAAGTGTTGGTTTAATTAGAAAGTGAGGAACACTTTAGTTCCAAAATTATTTTGATTTGAGTTTGGTTTTGTCTGTCCTCGGACCCATCGGTATTGATGGGTCCGAGATCTGTCCAGCCCTTCAGTATTGCAGAAAATGTTAAGCCCGGCTTATTTAATAGAACTGTCTCTCTTGCAAATGTTTTTATTTTACTAAATTTCATTACGAAAACACGCCTATTCAAATATATTGTAAATTTTACAACCAAACATAGAAAAAACTTCAGTTAAAAAATTCTGATATTTTTCATATTTCTGCTCAAAACATAGATTGTGGGTACTCGTTAGTTCTAACGTGTACCCACAATCTATGTTTTCTAGCAATATTATAAAAATAATATGTACCCCAGTAAACCCCAGTTATCCTTTATAAAAGGGGGGTTTAAGGGGGTCAAAATTGTATAGGCGTGTTTTCTTGATGGTCAGCTTTTTCTAAACAGTTGGGTTTCCTTTTGGTTTTTAGGAGAACAGATAGAGAGGGTGCAGCCATATCGACTAAGGTCACAACACCGGGATCTCAATGAGAACAGAACCATGAATTTAATAACTACCTATAACGAGTTTTACCGAGATTTCTTTGCAAAGAGTTCCTCTTACAATGCATATATCTCAAAATACTGCCGTGCACCAGCAGCACCACAAACACCCAAGACAACAAAAATTTCCTCGATACCAGTCCCAGATCTTTCTGCATTGCCAAAGGTTGATAAAATGCCCAAGCCTCCGCCAACACCAAAGCCAACTACGCCACCACCAAGGTCACCAACACCGAAGCAGGAAACGTCTACATCAGTGACAAATAAGTCAACAACTACACCAAAAGAGTCCACAACAGATAACGCCACCATACCATATGTTGATGCGACCAAAGTCGCCCTCTCTTAACACTTATGCTGTGTGTACTCTTGTATCTTAACTCTTTGGACCGGTCCATTTCCAATAGAAGGGATGCCTGGCCCCGATGTTATAAAACTTTTTTCATGCTCAACTCAGCTGAGCATGAAATTTGTCCTGCTAATAAATCTCAAATTACTAACAAATGCAATTTTTTTTCTTGCTAAACACAACTGAGCATGAACAATTCTCTGCTAATAAATATGAAAATGCCAACTATTATTGGCATTTTCAAAAATGCCAACTATTGTTGGCATTTTCATATTAGCAGAGAAAATTTCATGCTCAGCTGAGTTGAGCAGGAAAAGTTTTATAACCTCGGGGCCTGGTTAATTTTTATTATCACCGTTTGTAGAAATTCCCTATTCAATGCAAACAATGTAGACTATGATCAGATGCTGCGCTCTGGGGTGTCTGATCTGGGTCTACATTGTTTGCCAGCGTCACTTTTATGGGATGCTAGGCATGAATGGGTTAAAATGACAGATGACTGTAAGAAACAAACAGAACAAACTGTGATCTTGACTGTGTCGTGACACCTCTTTCTAGTCGCCTTTGTTTTATACTAACTCAGATTTTCAAGGGGCCCCGGATTGGGTACACTGGATAGAACTTTTACCATTTCTGCCAAGGGAGGCAACTTTTTGTCATTTCCTGATTGCTTGACTGCACTGCAAGCCCCTTCTTAAAAGGGTATGCTCTAAAAGGAATTAGCTCCCAATGTTTGTTCCCCTGGGAGCAAATTATTTCCTTTTAGAGTAGACCCCCTTTTCAGAAGGGAGACAAAGCATTTTGAAAGAGTTAACCTTCCCTAAAAGTGTTACCAATTTCCCTTAAACCATGTGCATAAGCATCTTGAATTCTTCATATGCAATACACAAGCACAGAGGGCCCAGATCAGACTGTGGCTTTCTGTAATCTGATGACGGCATTCGTTGCCTACCTAATTTTTTGAAACTGTACACCACATCAAACAAAGAAGACCCTGGTCAGACTATGGGTGTTATGGGTGCTAATCTGGGCCTTTGGGGGTCGAAAAGAATACACAACCGTTTTCTCAGTTTACACGTTTTCGTTCATCTGAGCCTCCCGCTCCGGATGAGCCATTGTGATCACTTCTTTTCCACTGTCCTCTCATCCAACCACACCTCTTCTGTTGAAGCAAGATTACTGCGGTTCTCAGGATTACCGCTTTTACAAAAAAAATAAGAATAAAAAAGTTTCTGTCCAGAACCAGTTGGCAGATGATGTTGCAATTCCACAGAAATAATCTATGAAATCATCCAATCTGTGTTTGTTCCAAGAGGACTCTGCCAGTTGTTATCAAAAATTGAACTATTCCTATTCTTCAAATGACTAAACAAATTTAAGGTATTTGGTAGATTTGTTTCACTGCATGAGACCATACATATGACACAAAACAATTCGTCAGTAGGATACGTAGGGCACACTAGGCCTTGTTTTTTTCATGCTCATCGCAACGGAGCATGAAATTTTCTCTGCTAATAAAAATGAAAATGCCAACAAGAGTTGGCATTTTCATATTTATTAGCAGAGAAAATTTCATGCTCAGCTAGGTTTTGCAAGAAAGAATTGGCAATTATTATAATTTGAGATACATTAGCAGGACAAATTTCATAATCAGCTGAGTTGAGCATGAACAAAAAATATAACCTCAGGGCCTGGGCTCATGTAGCCCATGCTGGTGATGTATAGCATTATTTATCCTACCTATATAGACAGGCAGGTCTGCACAAACAGTGCAGACCAAAATCAGATGTCACAAAAAGCAGCTTCTGATCAGAATATGCAGTAGTCGCCAGCCATCCAACAATTTTAGAAACGTTGACAGGTAGTAAACACTTGTTTGGATTTTAGTATCAGCATGGTAATGAAGTCAATGTGTTCAAATACACATAGGGTGAATATGGGACATGTCAAAACAATATAATAATAATACTTATAATAATAATAATAATAATAATAATAATAATAATAATAAATAGTAAGTCAGTTTTAAAGTCAACAGCCTTGACACTGTTGGATTAGAGACCACTTTTTTATACCTTACTATTTAGTAAGCTCAGTGTGCTCAGGTGTGCGATTCAGACCAAACTGGCCTTTTTGAAATACATAATGAGATTTTGTTGTATATTGTGGCAATATAACAGTTATTGTATTACACACCACACTTAACCTAATATTCGGATATTCATGCCTCAGCAAACAGTGCAGACTCAAATTAGAATCAAATCATCAATGTTTATACTGTTTGCCACTAAATCTTAACAGTTAGAATGAAATTATTTGTTCATATTTTATTTTACAAGCCGTGCAGGAAGGTATAAGTGTGAATATTTAAGGGAAATGGATACACTTTCATGGGAGACAACTCTCACTATTGTCTTGCTCCCCTTATGAAAAAGGGTCCACTTTAAAAAATATCGCTCCCCTTGGAAGCACAATCATTTTTACAGTAGGAGTCTGGTATGTAGGAAAACTTACAAGAAGCAGCAAAAGTTGTCTCCCTTGTGACAAATAGCTGAATATCTTTTTAATGTATCCAGTCATGTTAAAGTATATGGGATTTCAAATAAGTTAAAAAAAAAACAGTGGTTGGATAGAGGTACAAAATGACCATAAAGGAAAAAAAAATAACATGTTAAAAGTAGATACAGAACTTTATGGCTCTATTTTCCCTTTTCATTACAAAGTATATTGAAAAAAAAAAATATGTTAATGACAACTATAAAAAAAAATCAAATATTTGAGAAATAGTAATATGCATTACTGCAGCTAGATGCTTGTTTCTTGAAGAAATGAATGCATTCTGTATTGATGTTTATTCTGCAGTTCTGTATGTTTTTTGGTACATCTACATATATCTAATACAAATGCTTTTTTCTATACATTGTGCCCAGCCATGAGAAATGGGGTTTCACCATAAATGCTAACAGTGATGACTCAGGCCAGCAAGTGGTTTTACTGAGACAGTATTTATTCTCAACCTCAAGAATCATAAATTAGTGCTCAATATACTGTTATATCACAAACACCTTGACATAGATTCACATGGTGGTTTGGACTATAAGTATTTCTATATACGACCAGTGACCTTTTCTTCTTATGTCCTGAGCCTTGTTATCACTGCTTGTGTTTTTATATAAATATATTTATATATATATATATTTTTTTTACATTTAGTATTTAGATAAGTTTACATTTTGATGATTGTTTACAATATTTATAAAAGTTTTGAATCCTTTTAAATGTTTCCCTATGAACAGCTACAGATACTAAATAAAATGCTGGAGAAAATACAGAAGTTTGTAATGTATTCTGTCCATTATTGCTGCCTTGTTTGTGGCTCATCACGAAAACATACCTATATAATTTTGACCCCCTTAAACCCCACTTTTATATAGTAAAACTGGGGTTTACATTATTTTTCATATTTCTGCTCAAAAACATAGACTGTGGGTACTCATTAGAACTGCCTCAGTGGTGTGGTTCTAATGAGTACATGCAATCTATGTTTCGAGCAGAAATGTAAACAAGAGGCCTATGGGCCACAATGCTCACCTGAGTTAACTGCTGTAAGTTAATCAGGTCATTTACTCATCATTCCCTATCAGCCTGTTAAATTTCAAGGCAATGGCTTAAACAGTTTTTGAGATATCTTGCTGACAAGGTTAAAATGCTGAAATTTTCAAAGGGCCATATCTAGTCAAGAAAAGGGAGATAAGAGGAATATTTCTGTGAAATCATTTTGAAATCAGGCCACCGGCCAAGGAGGAGATGTGGTTTAATGTTGTTTTTTTCTATTTTTAGCTCTGGTGGCAATTTAGTTCAGCTGAGCTGAACTATTTTAGCAACTTTGGTAAAGCGTTATAAGACAAACACTTCTGTGAAATTACTTTGAAATCAGGCCACTGGCCGTGAAGGAGATGTCTTTTTTAAGGTTTTTGGCCGCCATTTTGTTCAGCCAAGTGGAACCATTTTAGCAATTTCGGTAGAGGGTCATTGGAGGAACACTTCTGTGCAAATATTTTGAAATTGGGCCATTGGTCAAGGACAAAATGTCATTTGAAGATTTTCTATTTGTAGCTCTGGCAGCCATCTTGTTCAATGGAGTGGAACCATTGTGTCCATCTTAGAATTCCGATCAATAAAAGTTTAGCTCATTTTGATCCTGTTGCTACAGAGCGAGTTTTGGCTCAAAGCGACCAAAAGTTTGGGAAGAGATGTTGAAAATTGATTTTCAAGATGGCGGCTGTGGTGGCCATCTTGGATTTTCTATCAGCTCATTTAGCTATTTTGTGTCTACTAGATGCCCTAATGCTCATCATCAAATTTCAATTCAACTGGATTACAGAGGAGATGTCCAAGATATAAATTCTCAATATTTTTCCCATATAAATATATATGGCCCATACAAATGCTTGGGGAAGCAAATTTGACCTTGCCGAAAAAGGTCAAGCGTCAACATAGGACCATCATTTTAACAATTTTGGTGGATCTCCTGTCCCCAAAAATTTGTGCAAAGATTAGGGCCCAGGACTTCTTTGGTTCTGGAGAAGAAAATTTTTAAAGGTTTTTCCATGTATGGGTATGGCTGCTATTTTGGTCAATGGACCAGGACCATTATAGCAATCTTTCATTCTCCTGCACCAAGGAGGCTCCACATGGTATTTGAGCAACACTGGCCCAGAGGCTTCAGAGGAGGTCATTTGAAATTATCAACAGTTTTCCCATTCAAATGTATGGGGCCCATACAAATGCATACAGAAGCAAACTTGACCGAAATTATCAATAGTTTTTCCATACAAATGTATGGGGCCCATACAAATGCATACAGAAGCAAATTTGACCTCGCCATAAAAAGGTCAAACCACAATATACGACCATCATTTTAGCAACTTTGGTAGACCTCCTGTCCCCGATGATTTGTGCAAAAATTCAGCCTGAAGGCATCCTCTGTTCCCAAGAAGATTTTTAAAGGTTTTTAACATACATGGGCATGGCTGCCAACTTGGTTAATGGACAGCAACTCTTTTAGCAATCTTTCATTCCCCTACCTCAGGGAGGCTCCAAGTGAAATTTGAGCAACATTGGCCCAGAGGCTCCCGAGAAGTCATTTGTAATTCTCAACATTTTTCCAATACAAATGCATAGGTAAGCAAACTTGACCTCGTCGTAAAAAGGTCAAATGTCAATGTACGACTATTATTTTAGCAACTTTGGTAGATGTCCCATCCCCAACTATTTATGCAAAGATTCAGCCACAATGCACCTCGGTTCTGGAGAAGATTTTTAAAGGTTTTTTCCATATATGGGTATGGCGGCAATCTTGGTCAATGGACTGTGACCATTTTAGCAATCTTTTGTTCCCCAAGCCTAAGGAGGCTCCATATGAAATTTGAGCAAAATTGGCTTAGCAGCTTCAGAGGAGAAGTCGTTTGAAAATGTTAACGGATGGACGGATGGCCAGACGGACGACGGACAAAAAGTGATCACTATAGCTCATCCTGAGCATAGCTCAGGTCAGCTAAAAATCTCAGAACCTTTATCTGAAAACTTTCAGTTTTTGGTGGTGAAATTTTCAATATATTTGAATAGGCCTGTTTTCTTACTGTTGAATACATACCTGACAAAAAAAAGAAAAACAAGAATATCGGTGAAACCGATGGATGCTCCCCGAACATGCAATAGTCGGAACAGGAAACATTATCCTAGATAAAGAGCGGTATACTGTGTATACTCACTGTACTTCAAAATGGAGTATCACAAAACCTGTTGGTGGACAGATAAGCTTGCCTGAAGGCACTGTCATACAAACATCAGCAACATAAAAGTTGGAATAAATGAAAGGAATAAATCTAGGCACTAGAGCAAAAACAAAGTTTTTCTAAAAATAGCCACAGTGACCTTGACCTTGAGCCCAGGACCCTGAATGTCAAACATGCTCAAGATATTATCATACCCAACATTTGTTTGAAGTTATATCAAAATCCATCAATAAATGTAGGCACTAGAGTGTTGACAAATTCTTTTCTAAAAATAGCCAGTGACCTTACACTGCAGCTTTAAACAAAGTAGCATGACTCTGTGACAAATCATCTAACCAGAAAGATTGAACAATATGCGCATCCCCTATTGCTGCTTAAGATTCCATTAAAATTTCGTTGAATTTCTGCCAGTATTTGCTAAGAATTTGCGTGGACACGAACAGTACCCTATATATTCATGCAGAACTCATCAAAGGGCAATAACTCTTGGAAAAATCATCGAACCAGAACACGCAGGTGAATGTCGAACATGCTCAAGATATTTAAAAGCTGCAGTGACCTTGACATTGAGCCCAGGACACTGGAAATTGAAATTGCTTGAGATGTTATCATACTCAACATTTTTGTGAAATTATATTAAAATCCATCAATAAATCTAGGCACTAGAGCAAATACAAAGTTTTTCTAAAAATAGCCACAGTGACCTTGACCTTGAGCCCAGGACCCTGAATGTCAAACATGCTCAAGATATTATCATACCCAACATTTGTTTGAAGTTATATCAAAATCCATCAATAAATGTAGGCACTAGAGTGTTGACAAATTCTTTTCTAAAAATAGCCAGTGACCTTACACTGCAGCTTTAAACAAAGTAGCATGACTCTGTGACAAATCATCTAACCAGAAAGATTGAACAATATGCGCATCCCCTATTGCTGCTTAAGATTCCATTAAAATTTCGTTGAATTTCTGCCAGTATTTGCTAAGAATTTGCGTGGACACGAACAGTACCCTATATATCCATGCAGAACTCATCAAAGGGCAATAACTCTTGGAAAAATCATCAAATCAGAACACGCAGGTGACATGCACATCCACCTTCCATACTTAATATTCCCATGAAGTTTCAATGAAATCCGACTAGTAGTTTCCGAGAATTCGCGTGGACACGAACAGTACCCTATATATTCATGCAGAACTCATCAAAGAGCAATAACTCCTGGAAAAATCATCGAACCAGAACACGCAGGTGATATGCGCATCCACCTTTGATACTTAATATTCCCATGAAGTTTCATTGAAATCCGACAAGCAGTTTCCGAGAATTTGCGTGGACAAGAGCGGGACGGACGCACGGACGCACGGACACACGGACGCACAGACGCACGGACGAAGCGGCGACTATATGCTCCCCCGAAATTCTTCGGGGAGCATAAAAAAGAAATGCATACAGTAAGACTTTTTGCCCGTTTTCATCAGTTAACCCATTATAGACTTATGTACTGCCCCGCACTATATATTGGAAGAGTCCAATTTCAATTTTAGGTATGTCAGGCTATGTGATTTAGATATTCCTAGAGAGTGATGAAGGTGGATGTTTGACAAGTTTGAATACACATTTCAGGATAACAAACATTATCTCAGTGATAGATTGTGCGGGATTATTATCCTAGTGGAACCACATCTCATTATGAAAACACGCCTATTCAAATATATAGAAAATTTCACCTCCAAAAACTGAAAAATATTCAGATAAAAAACTCTGATGTTTTTCATATTTCTGCTAAAAACATAGATTGTGGGTACTCGTTAGAACCGCCTCAGCGAGGCAGTTCTAACGAGTACCCACAATCTATGTTTTTGAGCAGAAATAAGAACAATAATGTATACCCCTGTAAACCCCAGTTTTGCTATATAAAGTGGGGTTTAAGGGGGTCAAAATTATATAGGCATGTTTATGTAATGTCGTGAATACTTTTCATGTAGAATAAGCTCGATTTTCCCTGTCTTAGGATATCAACAGAGGACACATAGTGTGACCCTGTGGTCTGATAATATATTAGTATCACTCCAGAAGATTAAGGACATTAGAACATTAAGGTCATTATCTGGTTAGGGAAATAACCCTTATGGTTTTCTTGGAAGGTGAACTTAGTGTTACAAATTATAATTAAAGAATAACAGTTAATATATTATGGAACTGAATTAAAATCTAAAACTATGACCCATATTCTACTGATTCAGATAAATATGGACATATCGTATAAAGAAGTGACACTGCTGTGATTCTCACCTGTTAAAAACAATTCTGTAGTTCTACATGTTACATAACTGAAAATGGTATAGGCCATCAGTAGGTAATGTTACAGTGACCATGACCTTTACATCTATGATTTGTCACTACATATTGTGAAAGCCTGCTTCATATGACTGCTTGTGAATGTGTGTTAATATTTACTACCAAATTTAAACTGTCAAAGTGTTAAATTATCAAAGGCTCCATTACCAGCATATGGCATAAGGGACGTATTCTTTTTTTTTGTTTTTGATTTGGGTTTTAGGACCCTTTTAAGAATATTTCACTTATATCGAGCCGATTGTTCATCAAAGGTGGGCGAAAACAGGAGAACCCGGGGAAAAACCACCTGACCATCCATAAGAGGAACTTGGCTTTCCCACATGTGACCTGAGCGAGGCTCGAACCACAGCAGTAAGAAACCTAATGGATTAAGAGTTTGTTTGTTTGTGTTGAGGTTTTACGGCCCAGTCAATCAAATGGGGTTATGTCGAGCGCTGTCAGTTTACCTAACCACACATTTACTGGGCAGGCTTAGTCCTCTAAGCAGTTAACCAGTATTGTGCACATTTTTTCGCCAGAAACTAACAACTGCCCTTCTTGAATCAGCGGAAGGGAGAGAATGACCGTAGAAAAATTCTCCAAGAAAGAAAGTTGCTGACCTCGGCGGGGGTCGAACCTGCGACCTCCTGGTCTCCAGTCGGACGCGCATCCAACTGAGCCACCGAGGCTGGCAATGGATTAAGAGTCAGCTCTCCTATCCACTGGGCTATGGGGGCCCGCTCTAAGGGACCTATTCACTTTGGACATTAATAATAATGATGAAATCAACATTCAATTCAATTATTTTATTAGATGTAGACAAAATAATATAAACAGATATAAATAGCACTGATTGAATATCACTTTGGAAAGAGATGAAAATATTTACATATGTATATTACTAAAGAGTCTTGCAAAAAAAAAAAAAAAAATAATAATAAAAATAAAAACAAAAAAATCCTTAGCAGAAAAGTTTCAGATCAGTCCTCCATTCACACAGGATTATCCTGTCTGCTTGCCATTAGAATGTATCTTATCTGCCCTTTCTATTCAAACACGATAACTCCTAATCAAACTTCAAAGAAAACTCCTCATCACTCTTGTCCTAAAACTTTAAAAATTCCATTTTACTACCTTGTTGATGTATCTAAAATCTGTTGGAAAAGAGGCAACCAGTGTAGACCCTAGGTCAGGCACTATAATCTGCCCCATCTACTTGCTCCGACTGACAGTTTAAATACTTGGTGTATCATAATTATCCTAAGTATTGGGACACCTAACTCCTTACCATATTTGTCCTAAAATTTGACATAGTCTATTTTTCAACCTGTTGATATGTCTGAAGCAGAGCTGGATGGATGACAAACAGTGTAGTCCCTGATCAGATGCTGCAGAATGCATCTGATCTGGGTCTACACCGTTTGCTCAGGCCTGTCTGGTCTCAATATTTAGGGTATTACTGTAAATATGGTACATTATCTGGATTTCAGCACATAAACAGAAAACATCCAGACATTGCTGCATTAATGTTTAGGCTGATCCAAGTCACCACGAAAACATACCTATATAATTTTAACCCCCTTAAACCCCACTTTTATATAGAACAACTGGGGTTTACAGGGGTACATTATTTTTCTTATTTCTGCTCAAAACATAGAGTGTGGGTACTCATTAGAACTGCCTCAGCGAGGCAGTTCTAACGAGTACCCACAATCTAAGTTTTGTGCAGAAATATGAAAGATATCTGAGTTTTTATCTGAAAATTTTCAGTTTTTGGAGGTGAAATTTTCTATATATTTGAATAGGTGTGTTTTCGTAATGTCTTCAGTGTTTGCTAATAAGCTAAAACCCTTTTTGTGAGAATGACTGAAATGTAACAATTCAAAAATATTAACCCTAGTCTTGCTGAACCTGGAATTACCCTGCCTTTCCAAACAGTGTAGATCCAGATCAGTTGGCTTCTGAAGAAGCCAACTGATCTGGATCTGCACTGTTTGCCAATAAGTATGTGAATTTGTAGCAACAATGCGGATCAAGTAATCTGATTGGCTGAAAATAAGAAGTGGGCATGGCATCTTAATTTATTCAGCAGGACAAGGGGTAAATAAGGATGCTGAGTATGCATTATTACAATAATAATATCAGGAAGGGAACATAAGAATCTTAGATGGGCCTGAGAGGTGGATAGAAAATTGCATCCTGAGAATCACTCTCTGGCATCACAGAGGCTTGCTGAGCGATGCCAGACTATAATCCTAAGGGACAGTCTTTTTTTTATCTACTCTGATCTTTTTCTTGCATACCTGTCATTTCTGTACGTGGTTTTTTAATACATGTATTGCAGTCACTTTGATTGCTGACGACTGCCATATTGTGATCAAATTACTGTGACCTTTATTGATGTCATTACGGTCAGTGACATCCACCTTAACAATTGCACATGTAACATCCTATACAACCAAGGCACATCAAACATGTTAGACTACTGGATAGGATAACCTGGGTTGGATAAGAATTTCTATCCCACGATAAAATCCTGGGCCCAGTTGTTCAAAGCTAACGATGTCGTTAGTTAACGATTCGTTAAAATTTACATCGAGTGATACGCAAATATTCTGAAATTTTTTGCTGAAAAAATGTGAGTAGCTTTTGCATTGCAAAAGCTACTCACATTTTTTCAGCAAAAAATTTCAGAATATTGTATATTGAATCTGCTAAAACAGTTAAGGAAATGACCCTTAACGAGCTCGTTAAGCTAACGACGCTTTGAACAACTGGGCCCTGGTGTGCAAGAAAGACTATTCTCCTACCTTTGCCTATATGAGATAGGCTTTTTGCCCATGTGAGAAACTTCTATCTCACACTACCAGGCTGGTCCCAGGAACAATCCACCTAAAGGTGGGAGAAAAAAAAATCCATCATGAGCTAGTCCATGCAGGATAGGGAAATCTCACTCTCAGGGTAGGAATTTCAACCAGGGACTCGGCAAGCTCATCCCTGGTTGAAATTCTTACCCCTCAGGTGAGTTTTTTTTTTTTTATCCTGCATGGACACTCATGATGGATTCTTATAATCGAGGTCAATAGTTTTGGCCTTACTACATCTGTATAGATGCATTACGAAAACATGCCTATTCAAATATAATGAAAATTTTACCACCAAAAAATGAAAATTTTCAGATAAAAAATCCTGATAATTTTCATATTTCTGCATAAAAACATAGATTGTGGGTACTCCTTAGAACTGCCTGAGGCGGTTCTAACGAGTATCCACAATCTGTTTTTGAGCTTACCTCTATAAACCCCAGTTTGACTATATAAAAGTGGGGTTTAAGTGGGTCGGAATTATATAGTCATGTTTTCGTGATGGTATGTCTGTTCACACTGTCTCATGCTAAGAGACTTTATGAAAAATTAATACTCACAGCTCTAGAGAAGGCATCTACTTCTAAACACAAGGTTTAAACAACGTCGATTCAACGTTAGACATTGACTTAATGTTGTTTCAATGTTGTGTGCCTGCTGGGAAGAAACATATTTACCTGATTACCCCTCTTTTCTGGAGCTGTGACACTCCAGGAAATTTTTTCCATTGGGCAGTTCTCCGGTGAAACAGAAGTACAGCGAGATAAGAATAGTATCAAGATATGTTTTTGTTTTATTTCCCATAAAAACAAACTGGACACTCAGCTGAGATACCTTTATGATGAGAAATATTCTGATAAGTACCCAAAATGTATGGTGAAATGAAACAAAAATTCTGGTAAAAAAAAATACATCTTGAGTAGACCTATTGTGAATAGATCAGAATCAACTTTCGTATTGCATAAAAACAATACTGACGGACATACAATCAAAACTACAGTAAAACCTGTGTAAGAGAGCCACCTTCGAGACTGACTTTAAATAGTGGTTGATGTGGAAAAAGTTGTCTGTCTTATAAAGGTACATGTCATGTAATTTTGCTAGCAAAATTACATGGCATGTACCTTTATAAGACAACTACCTTTCCACATCAGCCACTAAAGTCAATTTCAAAGATGGCTGTCTTACACAGGTTTTACTGTACAACAAACTGACACCCAGCTAAAGGGAAAACATAGGTTACTGGAGGACTTGTTAAGGATGAGTATTTGATGATTTCTGGGATCATTTACTGAATTTCTCCACAAAATCATGTGGTGAAGAGTCTTGGCAAGATACTCCCAAAATTATCTGAGAACTAGTAACACAGTGCTTTCAGAGGAAACAGATACCCCCCAAACCATTTGTTTTCAGTTTGTCTACTGCTGTGACCTTGAAAATTAGGTCAAGGTCACCAAATCTAATCAGTTCTTTGTTATGTCCCAATTATGTATCCATGAAAATTTGGTAAGTATCCCAACACTGGTTCACAAACTATCGTGCAGACAAAAAAGTGTCACGCCGATGCTGACGCCAACATCGATGAGACCCCCACTAAAATCAATGTCCCCCTCCCCATAAGTTGCACTTTCATGCGCTTTGATCAGAATCGTCACTGATCACACTTTGGATAGCACATGGGCCCAGTTGTTCAAAGCTAACACTGCCGTTAGTTCATGATTCGTTAAAATTTATATCGAGTGATACGCAAATATGCTGAAATTTTTTGCAGTGCAAAAGCTACTCACATTTTTTCAGCAAAAAATATCAGAATATTGTATATTTAATACTCTAAAACAGTTAACGAAATGACCCTTAATGAGCTTGTTAAGCTAACGATGCTTTGAACAACTGGGCCATGGATGCAGTTTCTACCCAGACAATGAAGACTCTGATCAGACTGAGTGGATGTGCAAGCTGATCTGAGTCTTCATTAGGTGCACGTCAGAAAGTATGCTTTCTCACTAAGCTGCTCATATATTTATGTATCCAGATAAGTGTACTATCTCTTCAATGGTGCAAGAATTTCTGGATGTTCCTCCCAAAACTGTTCCCCTATGAGATCAACATGCAGCCGCTCTATACTTGGTCTCGGTCGTATAGACTTCTTTGTGTGATACGATCCTCGACTGCCTCCTGTAGAGTTCATGGTGCCTCCTGTTGATCCAAGTGTGGACCCCATTGTGCTGTTAGGAGTCAAGTTCAACTGAAGGCCGAAGTCATCTCCATTCTCCAGTTCCTGAGAATATAATAAATACAGTCGAACCTCATTATCTCAAACTCGCTTATTTCGAATTACCACTTATCTCAAAGTGACAATCTGGTCCCTGTTTTAACATGAAACTATGACAACAGGTAACAAAATAATGTGGAAAAGAGGAGAAATTGCTCCTAAGGAGCAATTTCTCCTCTTTTCCACATTATTTTATATATATATTTCTAACTTCAGGAGTCAAATTACATATTCATTTGTTAAATGTGGTTGTTCAATTTATTGTTTTCCTCACTCTCTCAACTCTGATATGTCGAGGTATGGATATCTCGAAGTATTTCAGTAAGTCCCTTGGAATTCGAGATAACGAGAGTCGACTGTACCAAAATATAGGCTACAATATGAGAAAATGAAGTTTTTTAAAAGTAAAACATATTTTAACGAGTAATACTTAACCTATAGATAATGTGCTATTCTCTTCTGTTTTTCACACCTTCCACAGAAAAAAACGACCTTTCAGTCGTTAATTAAAGTCTTAAACCAGAAGGTCCCTTAGGCAGTTACCTGTGTGACGTAACTCTTCCCGCTCAACTGACCACGTGTCAGTTTCTTTTATGTGTAAAACAATAGACACAATTAGGAGAGATAAGCGAGGGTGGGCGGAGGGAGATAATTGATTATCTATAGGTTAAGTATTACTCGTTAAAATATGTTTTACTTTTAAAAAACTTCATTTTAACTTCATAATACATTAACCTATAGATAATGTGCTAGAATTTGCAGAATAGGAGGGAGGTGCTCTCCTAATTCTAACACCAATAATATCTCACCACTTCTGGTTAAGACTCAGGAAACTCAAAGGAATCAGATACATTCTAATTCTATATTTAATAGAAAGAATGATCTAGATTCACAAAATAGCATATCTTTAAGGTGTTATGATCTAACAACCTTATATATATTAGTAGACTCTAGAGGAAGCCAGTTCTTAAGTCTCAGAGACCTAACATTGGGCCCCCCCTCCCACACTCTTTTTTTCTTTTTGGGAAACAACAATTGGCTTCAAAAAGAAAAGGGAGTCATTGAGACATAACATAAATATTCCATCGCAAAGTAAGCTAGGAATATAGAAATATTTTCAAAACAAAATTTGTAAAACAAAAAGCCAAGACCATACACTGTAAGTAGTCTATGTAGGGTCTTGAATAAATAAGGAAAAGTCTACTCGGTGGAGTTTCCTATAGATAACTGACATATGTAGATATTTTGGATAAAATTCTAGATATGTGAAGCTATGTAATTGTAATAGTCTAAGCTATTAGAATTATAAACTAATTAGATTCTGTTAATTGGAGTGACAGGACAGTTTCCGATGAACAGACACAGACTTAAAATAACCATAATATGTAATTATTTCCCTTTGATCAAATTAAAGAAAGGGAGATAATAAAAGCAGATGGAGTTAACTTAACTATAACTAAGTTATCCATCAGAAGAAAAAGGTATAGACAAACATAATGGTTAAAACTATTGCTAGACTAATTGTATTACGAATTTTTAGTCAAGCAATAAAATAATACAGAGTTTGCATATAACTGCTGGGAAGAAAAAACAACCTAAACCATTGATAATTAGTTTTGTCATAGACATATAAAAGCGTTTGATGTCCTGACAAAAAAATAAAGAATAAACTGTCAACATCATAACTTAAGAGTTTGACAGAGAATAAGAGAGATAAGAATAAGGTTGATCGCAGCAAACTGTATGACGGTCATAGTTTGGCTAAATCTTACCGTATTGATAAGATTAAGCAATAATAAATAAGCTGGATAGAATCTTTCTATACCAGAAGATTGCCATGAAAAGTACTCCTGAGTAAATAATCATGGAAATCAAGAAATGTTAAAAAATCCACTTTGATACGAATCAAAATATTCATGAAAAGAGAAGGACTCAGAGAAAAAGTAATAGTGTGATAATCTCTGAAGAAAGATTATACAATAATACTGATTAATAATCTCAAAAAACACTTAATTTATAAGTTAAGAGATAGTATTACTATTCTATACGCATATTTAAGAATAGTAAGAAATATATTAATACTAAATTAAAATTATACTACTGAACAAAATTCCCGCTATAAATAGTAGGTTAAGCATAACTATTTATTAAGCAAGGAATTATTAAACATATAACTCTCTATAAAATTACTGCCCGGAAATTTTATAGATAAACATTCAATCAAATTTTTAGAATTGAATATTAATAGAATAAAATCTATGTCTGCATAATTGGTAATTCCTGAAATATCAAATTACGTACTCGCAAATGAGTTCAGGAAGAAAATACATATTTATACTCTCGAGATCTATGTGTAAACCATAGAGAGTAATAATATTATTACCGCGATCCCTGACGGAAGCGTAAAAACATGTATATGAAAGAGATAATAATTAATTTAATGTCATATAGGTTTAAGATAAAATTTGTTTAATCTTTAACCAATATGCAGCAACAGTGACTCGATATTCTGTATTCGTATGTAGAAAAGGAGTACTTAGTCATTAGAATTTTGTATGATTGAAATAGAGATAATGGGATCTAAAAGGATGTATCTCCATGAACTGAATCGAAGGATAATATCCATTCTAAAAAAACTAGGGCTTGTTTTAGGCTTAGTTTAACAAGCGTAGAATTGAATTATTTCCAAGTATTCATGAAGTCGTTATGCTCTGAATACTGAGAAAAATGTTAAAATATTGTTTAGGAAATAAAAAAGTGACTGTTCCACAATGTTAGCTAGATTTAAACCTGTAACGTAGCGAGAAGGTCAATCTAATTTAAAAGTAAGATGAGAAAGATAAATAATGAAGATAGATATATAAATATCGGAATAACATATTATCTCCAACAATTATCAAATAATCTGAATGTTTAAAAGCATAAATACTACTCGAAAGTTTATTTACCGAATGTATAATCGGAGAAAACTTTCAGTATGTTCAAAAACGTATCACAAAAGTAAGATCTGACCAGGAACGTAGGTGCAGCACTTACTAAGTTGTGAAGTTAATATAAACATATTTTATATTATAAATTGAAGCAGTGCATTTCAAAATCATCGACGTCTTGAAATGACTTATTGTGTGGAAAAATAAATAAATATCCAGTTTTGGAAAAGATATTTATCTATATATATAGACCATTTTTGATGCGGACTGGAAATCAAGATATTAATCTTTGCATTATTCGCAAACTGAACTTGAACTCTTAGCGAGAATTACTATGATCCCTTTAACGAATGTAAACATAAAGGAGGGGTAAAGAGATAATTAAGAGTGTCTTAATTCTTTACCGGCTCGTAATTAAGGATGTTTTCCCTTTTGTCTAAGCCTAGACTATAGATTGATTAATATAAATATAATAATATCTGCTATTATGAGGTAAACTCTCGTTAATTAACCTCTAAGCATATATCAAAAATATATATCAACATAATCTAGAGCTTCGGTAAGTTTAGAGGAAGGAAATGATTGACTTTGGCAGTTTCTGAATAGTTACAAAGTCAATAAAACAAAATATCAAAAGGAAAGTATTGTATATAATATCTAATTTAGGCAATAATAATCTGTCACGTACTGAATAATTAATGCCTTTACTAAATATGTATCCATTGTCAATACCAAAGTGCAAGAAAATTTTGATTGACATGGACTCTAGTTATAAATAAAATATTAGAGGTATAGAGCTAGTCGAAGCAAAACTATTCCTCAATAAGATAAAGTAGACCTATAATATACGAGGATTAATTGGGTCAAGAAATTATAATCATAATAAAATTATTATTCCAATATGAAGAATCTTCGGCGTAATAGATTCTTACTGAGGCAAAAATATCTGGTATATTGCTATCGTAGTCTTAAATGATCCAGAAGAAAAAATAAAACAGGCAAAGTAAAGAACGTATCGAATTATATCTATGCCTAAATATAAGATTTTTTTCTTATTTATTATTTTATAGCAGAGTTTAGACAGAGCACGACTGACCTAGACTCTTATATAATCAATCAAAAGATAGTATAAAATAGAATAATAGCTTATCGGATCAACTATTTTCCATGTAGAAAAGGCAAAAGGAAAATATGTACCTCAACTAGAATTTTAAATCGTAGTAATCTAGAGAGGTAGCGAATAAATAAATAAACTGTTAATTTATTTATCTGGTTGGTGTAAATTTCCGATACCTTAAGAATGAAAAATTAATAGAAAGTAGAAAAGATCGATTGCTACTTTCTTGTCAATTTACTCCTTAGATTACATGCTGATTACATATCGGAGCATGTAGAAGAAAAACAGGGGAGGGAAGAAGAAAATTTTTTAGATTTCGTGTATATTTTTCTTCTTATAAATAACGATAGTTTTATAGTTCACCTTTGCCCTAGAGCCGAATAAGGTGAATATGTAAGAAGTTAATCTCTTTGTAGCGAATAAAAGAGATATAATTATAGCTGGAAGTATCTTCTACACTTAGTGAATGAATTGCGAATTTGATCGTAACCGATAATTCTTAATTCATTTTCAATAATAAATATATATATAGAATTTAAGTCAAGTTCAAAAGTGACTGGACAGAATTCAACAATATAAATGGCTACTAGGTATTAGAACCCATCGCTGTCATTCAATAACCTATAATCCAAGACTATACATGTCTATAGTGGTTATTAAATAAATATATGTTGAGCGAGTACTAGTGACTACTACTCGGACACTAGTAATCCGACACAAAGTCTACGAAACTACTGCCCGGTGGAATTTCGTTAGAATGACCTGGCACTACTCTACGAAGTGCCTCCCGATGAAATTTTCGTTAGAGCCGGAATTTAACCGCTTTAGATAAAACATAATTTGAATGACCTGGCACTAGTCTACGAACTGCTGCCCGGTAAGAATTTTGTTATAGTCGGAAGTTTAACTCTTTCTAGCGGATAAAAGAGATAAACCATAAGTTAATTTAAAATATTAATGGAATTACACACCTATAATAAGTCAATGGAATATTAAAGATTCTAGTCTGATTCGGGAAAGACTGTACAGAATTTTTTGTATAAAAAGTTATTATGTATTTCACTTAATAACCTATATCCATTGACTTAAACGTGAATGGAGCTCTATGAACGATAATAGATTGTTCGGGAATTAGTGATCATTATTTTGACACTAGTTACCCAACACAATGACCGGACACTAGTATTCGTAACTGTTGCCCGTTAAAGTTACAAGTAATTTGACAAATTGATCGGATAGTAGTATTCGTAACTCTAGTCCGATGAAAAAGGGAGATTATATATGAAAACTGAGCGGGCACAAGTATTCGAAACTTTTTCCCGAAGATAATTAATTATTAGGCAAAAATTGACCAGACACTTTCTGTAAAAGTTTGCCTGGTGAAAAATCAGAAATAATATAATAATATGACCGGGTATAAGTATCAGAAATATTACTGATACTTTGCCCAGTGAAAAATTTTTTTAATAATTAGACATAATGACCGGAAGTTAGTATACGTGACTATTTTGTCCGGTGAAATATGTCAAAAACTAAGTCTTTCCAGAAAATAATTAAATTATTGACTGGAGACTAGTTGACTGGTGCCTGGTTGATCGGTGACTGGTGACTGGTGACTGGTTGACTGGCACCTGGATGACTGGTGACTGGTGCCTGGTTGACTGGAACCTGATTGACTAGTGACTGGTGAAGCTGATTGACTGGTGCCTGGTTGACTGGTGACTGGTGACTGGATGACTGGTGACTGGTGACTTGTGGACTTAGACTTTATCGGATACTAAGTACCCAAAGATGCCACCTTGATGGGTCTTACCCCGGCAGTATAGCCATATGGGGTGGGGCTCCCATCAGTAAAGAATTGTCTTATAACCCATCAAGGGTTGACAAGTTCTTTACAATCAGCTTCTCCACCATGAGAATCTTTAGCCAACTGAAGATCTCTGCAAACGAAAGTCCAGGAAAAACATATCGTAATTGCTGAATAACCTGGAACGAACAGAACAAAAATATTCTGCATATATAAACATGACTATCGAACCGATCGCGCACGAGCGTTGTGCCGAATAGCGAGAGTCGCGAAAACGCATGTGGAAAAAGACCAGTCAAAAAATACATGAAATAGAAAATTGAAAATTTTAAATAATAACACAGAAAGTGAAAGGAGTGATAAATAAACAAAAGAAACACAAGGATACATAAATTTATCCGTGAGGAAAGAAATAATCCAAATTTCTATCACAGGTAAATAATCCTTGTTGAATTTCTTTGTCCACAGAAAAGAAACTGACACGTGGTCAATTGAGCGGGAAGAGTTACGTCACACAGGTAACTGCCTAAGGGACCTTCTGGTTTAAGACTTTAATTAACGACCGAAAGGTCGTTTTTTTCTGTGGAAGGTGTGAAAAACAGAAGAGAATAGCACATTATCTATAGGTTAATGTATTATGAAGTTAAAATGTACCTTCAGGTATGTGCGCCCAGAAAAATTAGATCAGCTCATGTATCTGTGCAGTCTGACCAGTCTCCTCTGGGTGCTCTTTGGATAGCCAAGGACATGGCTCCAGATTCAGTATCCATAAATTTTTTCCATTTCTCAATAAAAATATATTTTGTGGGTACTCAGTAGAAGCACCTCAATGAGGTGCTTTTAATGAGTACTCAAAACATATGTTTTCATGGTGAAAATCAGAAATAAAAAAAAAAATTCAGGGCCCAGTTGTTCAAAACATTGTTAGCTTAACAAGCTTGTTAGTGGTCAAAATGTTAACTGTTCTAGTAAGTACAATATCTAATTCATAGGTATTTTTGCCGAAAAAATGGGAGTAGCTTTTGCAAATGCATAAGCTACTCGCATTTTTTCAGCAAAAATATTAGCATATATGCCGTATTTAATGATCAAAGTTTTAATGATACGTTAACTAACGATGTTGTTAGTTTTGAACAACTGGGCCCAGTACTTTTCGGTTAAAAAGAAGCACCCTATCTGGAGCTTTGTAAGGATACAAGGCCCAAGGTTATAAAGCTTTTTTCATGCTCAACTCAGCTGAGCATGAAAATTTCTCTGCTAATAAATATGAAAATGCCTTTTCATATTAGCAGAGAAATTTTCATACTCAGATGTACAGCAAGAAAGATTTTGCAATTGTTAGTAATTTGAGATTTATTAGCTGGACAAATTTCATGTTCATGTAATGGCTCAAATTCCCATATCAGCCACAGCTACACAGTCTGATCACAACCTTCAGCTGTACAAAGATCTCTGGGCAGGCACACAAACAAGGGTTTTTGAAAAGACTTCAAATGCTCACTCGGTAATCTGATTCATATACATAGGCTGCTTTCTTCAAAATATGCCACATATAAACCAGAGGACCAATGGTCGCATATCCTGCAGCTCACCTGAGACAATTTGTTCTGAGCAAGCTTATGGTAACATTATTAAAGAATGAAACATATGGGTATGGTAGCTAGTAGAGTTTGAAAAACCTTTGGTCTCTGTATCCTCCAGTATAGTACCTTGGCATTTATTAATCTGGCTAAACAGAAACTTCACATGAAATATGGCTTTAATAAAGTGACACACCAAATAGTAAAGGCCTGTGCCTTCTAGTTTCACACAAGATTTTAAAGTTTTCCCCATACAAGTCTATGTAAAACAAGTGATCCCTGGGGTGGGGCCATTTCTGACCCCAGGGCTAAAATGTAAACAATCTTGGTAAAGTTCCACTAGATAAAGTCAGAGGCCTAGGGCTTCTAGTTTAACACAAGAAGATATTTAAAGTTTTCCCCATACAAGTTTATGTAAGACAAGTGACCTCCAGGATGGAGCCATTTTGACCCCAGGGCCAAAATCTGAACAAATCTTGCTGACCCTTGGAGCAGGGGCATTTTTGATCCCAGGGCTATAATTTGAACAATCTTAATAAAGGTCTATAGATGAAGCTACATGTCAAATATCAAAGGCCTAGGCTTTCTAGTTTCTCATAAAAAGACCTTTTAAGTTTTTCCCGATATGGGTTTATTTAAAGCAAGTGACCCCTGGGCGGAGCCAGTTTTTACCCTGAGGCTTTAATTTGACAAATCTTGGTAGAGGTCCATCAGATAAAGCTATATACCAAATATCAAAGCTCTGGGCCTTCTAGTTTAAGACAAGAAGTTTAAAGTTTTTCCCTATGAATCTATGTAAAACAAGTGAGCCTCGGGGCTGGGCCATTTAATTTCCCAGAGCTATAATTTGAACAATCTTTCTAGAGGCCGATTAGATGAAGTTACATACTAAATATCAAATGCCTGGGCCTCCTAGTTTCAGAGAAGATTTTTAAAGTTTTTTTCCTATTTGAGTCTATGTAAACAAGTGACCACTCGGACGGGACAATTTTTGATCCTTGGGCTATAATTTGAATTTATGTGCTGAAATCTGGATAATGAACAATCTCAATTCTTGTATTTTGCAAAAAAAAGTAACTCTAACATCAGAAAGTGTATGGCTGAGTTTTTGTATATATAAAGCTTGGATATTGGTTCATACAAAACCGCTGTATAGCAATGCAAAACTAACTGCATTTTGGAGAATTGCATGCATTTTGCATGATACTAGTTTAGAGTTTTGCCAAGCAACTGTAAGTTGTATTGAGCGTATTGTACACATGTATATCATTACGAAAACACGCCTATTCCAATATATAGAAAAATTTATCTCCAAAAACTGAAAATTTTCAGATAAAAAACTCAGATATTTTTCTTATTTCTGCACAAAACATAGATTGTGGGTACTCGTTAGAACCGCCTCGCCAAGGTGGTTCTAACGAGTACCCACAATCTGTATTTTGAGCAGAAATAAGAAAAATAATGTATACCCCTGTAAACCCCAGTTTTACTATATAAAAGTGGGGTTTAAGGGGATCAAAATTATATAGGTATGTTTTCGTGATGTAGTAACAGGTAAAATATAAATTTAAACCAAACTCACGACAAAATAATCTGTACAGTTGATGTCTGCTATAAATTGGCACTGATTGTTTAAAATTCTTGTCAGGTTTTGTGAAAAGGGCGTGTATTTTAAAGAATTTTGATGAACATTTAACTTTGAGGAAATTGCATCAATTATTATGTTTGGTTTTTATACATTCTTACCCAGTATTGTTCGTCAACAAAGGTTTTGAAATTATGGACATGAAGAAATGTGCGACGATTCCTCCTCAACATTCATGTTTAAGACTTAAGTAAGTACAATACAGTGTTTTATACAAATGATTTTTATTGAACAACCATAAGCACGAAGGTCAGAAAGATGTCTGGTAAAATTCAAAATGTGTCATTCAAAATGGTGTCATAAAATTTGAAATCAAACGTTTTCTTAAAAGTTTATTGTAGTGACTATATTGGATAAAAAATCGAAATTTTTTTTGATGTTAATCCATTTACCTTCTGATAAAGGCTATAGAAAACAGTAGAAGGTTTATCTGAAATGCAGTTTGCATGCAAAATTAAAAAACTGATGTCTGACAGGAAAACAGGATTCTCTCTCTGAAATGCAGAAATCAACCGGGGTGTCAACTAATGATGTCATGTTTGCATGTGTGCACGATACTGAAATAAACATTCTGCTTTCTGTTTTGAGCATTTTCGCTTTTCTTTTGTTATGATTTTAACCTGAATACCCAAAGTTTTGTATACTTGGAACTTGTTAAATATCAACTAGGCCTCCATAGAAACGTGCAAGTTTTTTGCATAATGCAATGTATGCGTATTTGCTATACAGTTGTTTTATATACAGACATGTCCAGGCTTTCTTCCTATATCAAATAACTGTATATCTTTCCAATGCTACGATTAGCAAAAACTGAGTACTGGAGTCTGTAATACTAGGTAGAGGTCCACAAGCTAAAGCTACATTTCAAATATCAAAGGCCTGGGCCTTCTAGTTTCAGACAAGAAGATTTTTTAAACTTTTGCCTGTAGGAGTCTATGTAAAAAAATTTCACCTATCTGTAAAAAGGTCAAGTTCAACCCAAGGTTATCATTTTTTCAAACTCTATTGGGCCCCATGTCCCTAATGCGGCATACCAAGTCCCAGGGACATTGGTCCTTTGGTTCCAAAGGAGATTTTTAAAGGGTTTTTACCAAATATGGGCATGCAGCCATCTTGGTTATGTGACCCAGATGCAGTGAACAACACTGTTCCCATTATTCACTGAGGCTCCATATGAAATTTGGCTTTGATTGGCCCAGTAGTTTCTGAGAAGACATTTGAAGAGTGTGGACAGCAGACGGATGGATGATGACGGACGGATGAACAATGGAGCCTGCCTATACTATAAGCTCACCTATGAGCCTAAAGGCTCAGGTGAGCTAACTAGAAAAGGGCAGAATTCCCTGCTACGCTGAAGACGGCTTGGCATATTTTATGCAAAGTGTACAAAGAGCAGTCTGAAAATATCCAGACTTTTTGTTCTTTCTCAAAACCGTAAATATTTTTCAGATTTTTTTTTTGAGTATTCCTCAACTATGTCTATGCACTTTGGCCATCTTTGTGTGAGCTTTTTTACAGCTGAAATCAAAGCCACCCTGGTCTCATATTTGTTTCCAGTGAGCCTTTTTTTTCAGTTCTAGATGATGGTCCTGTAATGCTCACCTGAGTATCACAGCCCTTTGAAAACCTGACCTGGAACTGATCAAGGCAAACATTCTGACCAAAATTCATAATGATTATATTAATAAGTAAGACAATGTAACATGTCTAATGGACTGTGAAATAGAGGTCAAGGTCAAAAATGGATGACTGCACTCAAGAGGCCATGCTAAGATGTATGCATGTACTAAGTATCACTGGCTGTAGGAGCAATAGAAACTGACCTAAACACAAACACTTCACATGTGCCAACTACCACTCTGTAGGCTCAATAGTTACTGAGAAACTGACCTAATCGGAAAAACCTATGAAAGTCACTGGACCGTAAAATATACGTCATAAGTGACCCAGTTCCAAACTTGACCTAGAAATCATCAATATAAACAATCTGAGCATGATTCATGATGATCACTTCATAAATATGACCTCTAGAGTGTCAACAAGGTTTTCCTTTGATTTGGCCTGGTGTCCTAGTTTCTGACTCCAAGTGACCCAGTTTTGAACTAGACCTAGAACTCATCAAGACAAACATTTTGAGCAATATTCATGATGATTATTTAAAAAATGTGACCTTTGAAGTGTTAACAAGGTTTTCCTTTGATTTGGCCTGGTGTCCTAGTTTTTGACAAGTGATCCAGTTTCAAACTTGACCTAGAAATCATCAAGACAGACATTTTGAGCAAGATTCATGATGACTGCTTCAAAAATGTGACCTCTAAAGTGTTAACAAGATTTTCTGTGATTTGGTCCAGTGACCTAGTTTTTGACCTAAAGTGACCCAGTTTAGAACTTGACCTATAAATCATCAAAACAAACATTTTGAGCAACATTCATGATGATTGCTTCAAAAATGTGACCTCTAGAGTGTTAACAAGGTCTTCCTTTGATTTAGCCTGGTGACCTACTTTTTAACCCAGTTTCAAATCTGACCTAGAACTCATCAAGACGAACATTTTGAGCAAGATTCATGATTATTGCTTCAAAAATGTGACCGCTAGAGTGTTAACTAGGTTTTTCTTTGAATTGGCCAGGTGACCTAGTTTTTATCCCAAGTGACCCAGTTTCAGACTTGACCTAGAAATCATCACAACAAACATTTTGAGCTATATTCATGACAATTACTTCAAAATTGTTACCTCTGGAGTGTTAACAAGGTTTACCTTTGATTTGACCTAGTGACCTACTTTTTGACCCCAAGTGACCCAGTTTCGAATCTGACTTAGAAATCATCAAGACAAACATTTTGAGCAAGATTCATGATGATTGCTTGAAAAATGTGACCTTTAGAGTGTTAACAATATTTTCCTTTGATTTGACCTGGTGATCTAGTTTTTGACCCCAAATAACCAAGTTTCAAATTTGACCTAGATTTCATAGGGGCAAACATTCTGAGCAAGTTTCATCAAGATTGGGTAAAAACTGTGACCTCTAGACTGTTAACAAACTAATTGTTGACAATGGACGACTGATGACGGACAGAGGGTGATCATAAAAGCTCACCCTGAGCTTTGCTCAGGTGAGCTAAAAATGTGACAAGATTTTTCACCCTCTAAAAACAGGAATTTTATTGCAGATCTCTGTTTCTCCAGCTTATAGTTCATGGTTGCATTAGCACTTACCTTGTTTAAATGCTTAAAACTATATGTATACCCACTTCTCATTGAAAATAAACTGACTGACTTATTTATAGGTGATAAAATGTAGTTTTCGCCCATGTGTTATGGATGTAGGTAGTTGCTCATGAAAAGACAGGAGCATATACAGTAAATATATTCAGTAAATATTGTATGAAATGATTAATCCTGTATGAATTCACACCTCAATTTTGTCTGTGTTGTAGTTTTACAGCCCAGACAACCCATTAGGGTCATGTCGAGCACAGTCAGTTTACCAAACCTCACTTTTTCCTGAGCGGGCTTAGTCCTCTAAGCTTTTAACCAGTACTTGTGCACATTAATTTGCCAGAAACTGACAACTTATTCATACCTCAATACTTACTTTTACCCTGAGTAATATTGTGCCTTTCCTATGTACAGCTGCTAGGTTGTTGTAGTTAATTTCAAACTCCTTGAAGAGAAGTTCATTCTTATCACTAGACATAGTACCCTACAAAAACAAGCATAGTTATTGAGCTGTAAATGGAAATATGACTTCAGGTGAATGGAAACACCTGGTACATATTCTCCCACTTTTCTAAAGGTAGATAACTTTTAATGACTTCCATTTATGCCAAGCGTCCCATAAAAGGGACACTGGCAAAGAGTGTAGACCCAGATCAGACACCTTAACATGGCATCTGATCAGGGTCTACACTCTTTGCATTAAATACAGTTCTATATAAAATTGTAAGAATAAAAACTAACCAGACATCTCTTCTTTTAAAATTGGATCGGTCCAAAGAATAAGGTAGAAGAGACCACTCGGTTAAGCCCTCCTGAAAAGTGGTCTTTTCTAAAAGAAACAAATTTGTTCCCTGAGGAGAACATTCTTTCCTTTTAGAGCAGATCCCTTTTCAGACAAGAAACATAAACAACCTAACAGAGCTGCTTTCCATGAAAGTTTATCCATTCTCCTAAACTGGGCCAAGTTGTTCAAAGCTAACAATGTCATTAGTTAACGATTCGTTAAAATTTACATCGAGTGATACACAAATATGCTTAAATTTTTTGCTGAAAAAAATGTGAGTAGCTTTTGCAGTGCAAAAGCTACTCACATTTTTTCAACAAAAAATATCGGAATACTGTATATTGAATCCGCTAAAACAGTTAACAAAATGACCTTTAATGAGCTCATTAAGCTAACAAAGCTTTGAACAACTGGGCCCTGAAAAGCAAACCTGTTAATAAAGTAGATGAAACAAAGGTATTCCTCACTTTATTTTTAAATACTCTAATTTCCCTAATTAGTCAGACACATCAACTCCTTAATGCTTAGCATGCTGGGTAGAAAATTTCAACAGACAACCTTTTGAAATAGTTTCCCCAGAAAACAGACTTTGAAATTTCATATATGAAATGTCAAAACCTATTTTCTAGGGGAAAATAAGAAAAATACAATCAAACTGCCATCTGCTGAATGTGCCAACAGAGTGATAAAGGTTAATTAAACAAGTTTATTTGATTCCCTGGTCACGTGGCTGAACAGTACATACTGAATGGTAAACGGTGTGGGCCATAATCAAAGTGCTCCTTTAGCAGCAATTTGATCTATCTGTCTCTACACCAACTGCTCGGGTATACCTGTTTGTTTCAGACAGAGTTTTAGTGCCCAGTTAACACTCTTAAGGTCAAGTCAAGTTAGTCTCTTAACCTTAACACACTTTTCCTGGGCAGACAGATGGACAAACAAAAAGTGATCAGGTGAGTTAAAAACAGAATGTCATCTGCTACTGTTTTGCTTTGCATTTTAAGGGTTAACAGAACCCAAGCAAAGAGAATTTACCTTGAGCCTTTCTTGTGATTGTGCTGGTGTTAGACCCTTCTCCTGTATCAGCTTCCAGAAACATGTGTTATATAGATTGTTGATGTGACCTGAAAATGTTCATATCTAATGCAGGATGAGAAAGACTAACATAAGGTGACCTGACACACACAAGTTTTGATAAGCAAGACAATGTTTTAACTTCCTATTTTTTTTTCTGCACACCCCACCCCTTCTAAAAATGGGTCTACTCTAAAAGGAAAGAATTTGCTCTCAACTGGAGCAAATTCTTTCCTTTTAGAGTAGATCGCTTTTCAGAAGGGTGCCAAAACAATTTCTAAGAAGAGCCTTCTTTGAAAGTGTAATTATCCTGTTATTATACACACATCATACAGAAGCCTGAATGATCTAGTTAATGATTTGTTTCTTCCTCCATCACCTTCCCAGATAAGAGGATTATCCAGAAATTTCTTATTATTCTAAGAAAACATACACTGGTACTCATCAGAAGCACCCCGGCTAGCACTTCTAATGAGTACAAAAAATGTCCTAAATTTCTAACACCAAAGGGTCTGACAAAATGACATATGCAGTCTGATCAGGGTCTACACTGTTTGCCATTCCACTTAGTATTTTAAGGAACAGCTGCATGAAAAGCAAAATTTGGGCCAAAATAGTATGGAATAAAGTGTTCTAAACTTTAGGACATTTACTGTACTCACAACATATATTTTCATAAAGAAATACAAAAACATATTATTTTGGGCTGGAAAAAGTACCTTTTCTGGATCTAAGCTCAATTAAGATTTTGCTACACTGGAATATTCAGTGAAGAACAGAGAAGTGCCTAAGAAGTATCACATGAAGAAATGGCCTAAGAATATCTGTAATTTCCACATCAGCCTGAGTGCTACAAAAGTAGTAGCCACATAGCTCAAGATCTGAGGGGGTATCCAGGTAATATTATTTTTCTTAGTTCTCCAAAAATTGGTTGGGGCTATCAACAACGTATGTTACTGCAATGAAATAAGAAAAAAATCTTGAAAAAAAAGCGTCATTTCTGCAGCTATGCATCTAGATAAATATTCTCTTAAATTTTAGTCTAAAAAAGAAATGTTCTGGTCTTCATAAGAAAATATGAACATTTTTACTGAAGGAAAATATACCTTGTTCCAAAAAAAGTTTGAGGTACTATCAGAATCAGCTCAGCAAAGCAATTATGATCAGTACATTTATGCTCCTGTGTAAAAACCAGCCATTGGTTAAAGATATAGAGTCACTTCTTTCCCCCATCCTGATGATGTATCTGTGCTAGTTTGGTCGAATTCTAGCCATTGGTTAAAGAGATAGTGTGCACATAAACTTTTTGCTGCATTAAGAAAAAAATTTACAAAGGGTAATAACTCTAAGAGAATTGGCCCCTAGCCCTTACTTTCTCTTATGTAGGTACACCTTACTGATATCAATGTGTCTGCAGAAACTGATGAATATCCATCACTGCGTTTTCAAGATATTAGGAAAAAACCAGCATCGCTGACAGACACAAGGATGGATGGACGGACAATGTGAAAACAGTATACACCTCCCACCCCCTCCCCACAAACAAAGTTTGCGGGGGATATAACTTCTGAATACTGTAATAACCCTATGTATTGGGACAGACAGGCCTGAGCAAATCATGTGGACCCAGATCAGATGCTGCAGAATGTGGCATCTCATCAGGGTCTACAATGTTTGCCACTCATCCAGCAATAAACATATCAGCGGGTAGTGGAAGAGATCTTTTCAACTTTTCAGGTAAGTTTGGTAAGCGTTGAGTTGTCTCCATACTTACAGTAGGAAAAATATGGTACTGACATTATCTAGAGCTATCAGAGCATGCCCTTGCATTTTCAAAATTTTCATTTTATTTGACTGGGTGATCTAGTTTTTGCCTCATGTCACACAGTTTAACCCTTCTCATGCTGATTAAATTAAGATGCCACCCCCACTTCTAATTTCCAGCCAATCAGATTATTTGATCCGGGTTTTTGATAAAAATTCACATACATTGTATTTAATGACAAACAGTGCAGATCCAGATCAACTGGCTTCTTCAGAAGCCAACTGATCTGGATCTGCACTGTTTGCTAACACAGGGCAGGACGTGTTTAGCAAGAGAAGGGTTAATTTTAGTTCAAACTTAAAATTGCCAAGGCAAACTTTCTGACACACTTTCTTGATTTTGGGGCCAAAACTAAGGCCTCCTATTTTTTCACCCCAATATATCCCATTTCATATTCCACCTAGAAATCATTAAGATAAACATTCAGACTAACTCTTATAAAGCTGGAGTAAACATGTTTGTTTGTTTGTTTGTGTTGAGGTTTTACGGCCCAGTCAACCCAATGGGGTCATGTCGAGCGCGGTCAGTTTACCTAACCACACGTTTACTGGGCAGGCTTAGTTCTCTAAGCGGTTAACCAGTATTGTGCATATTCTTTCGCCAGAAACTGACAACTGCCCTTCTTGAATCAGCGGAAGGGAGAGAATGACCGTAGAAAATATTTCATGATCAATCTCCACGAAAGAATGTTGCCGACCTCGGCAGGGGTTGAACCCGCGATGGAGTAAACATGTGGTTTTGACAGTATGCTTATGGCTTTCCTTTTATTTGACCTGTTGACCTATATTTTACTCCTGTGATTCAGTTTCAAATAAGCTCTAAAAATCATCAAATCAAACATTCTGAGAAATATTTAGGAAGTTCAGGTCAGACATGAGGTCTGGAGTGTCCATAAAGTTTTCCTGTGACTTGGACTAACAACCTTGCATGTAAAAATCTAGAAATAAAAGAAGCAAACATTCTTATAATGTTTCATGAAAGTCAGGTAAAAAATATGACTGTTAAGAAGGTTTTCTTTAGGCCTGATCTAATACCCTAGTGACCCAGTTTCACGCCTGACCTGGAAATAGAATAGACAAAACATTCTGAGCATTTTTTTTTTATCAAGAGCAGTTCAAGTGTCACTTCTGTTCTCCACATAGATTTTTTTCTAGAGATCTGACCTATTGACCTAGTTTTTAATCCCATATGACCTGGTTTCGTATATAATCTAGATTTTCTCAACATAAACATTTTAAAGATTTTAATGCAGATCAGGAAAAAAATGTGGTCACTAACATGTATACAAGTTTCTGTTTGTTTGTTTTTTTCTTTGATCTACCCATGAGGCCCACTTAACCTAGATTTTATTATGACAATTATTCTGTACATTTTTTTTTTTTTTATGAAAATTATATCAAAACTTAGGCCTCTTATGTATACATAAGTTTTCTACGAGATCTGAGCAAAAGACCTATCTACCTTTTGATCCCATATGACAGGTTCGAACTTGGTTTTGAGATATACATTCTGAGCAAATTTCATAAGATCTGATGAAAACTAGAGGCTTTTTGTGAACAAGCAAAATGTTGATGATGCAAAGCTCACGACTTAAGATGGACATCAAGTGATCCTAAAAGCTCAACCTGAGACTTTACCTCAGTGAGCTTACAAAATAACAAAACACCTTTTGACAGTAAAATATACACTACTTACAATCTGCCTGTCTCCAACTGAGGTAGTCTCGTAAGTTTTTATCTGAGGGGTACAATACAGTCCTAGAGTCAAAGGCTGGTGGATATTGCATCATCTGTGTACCAAAGTATCTTGGCCAGTAAAACACAAAAGAGGAAGCAAATAGACTCACTACATTCGTGGCTAATTTACTGAAGTAAAGAAAAACAAGAGATGTCAATAAGCAGTGCTTATTAGATATCCCCCGCTAAGAAAGCAAAATGTAATGGACAGATGGGCAAATAGACTGACAGACAGAAGTTTATAGCAATGGTACATTATGTGATTAAAACTAGGTGCAGCTGTGGTAAAATCACTAAGCTAAATATCTTCCAGGGTTGTGGTGGGGGGTGGGGGGTGGAGGTGGGGTAAAAATCTCCCAGACAGAAGGAAAGAAAAGAAAAATGAAATACATAAGAAAAAGGCCCTAAATTCTGGACTTGCAGAATCTTCCTGCCAAAAGCAAGGCTATGAATAGCTGAGAAAAGGGCCCCAAATTCTGAACTTGCACAACCTTCCTGCCAAAAGCAAGACTATGAATAGTTGAGAAAAGGGCCCCTAATTCTGAACTTGCACAACCTTCCTGCCAAAAGCAAGACTATGAATAGTTGAGAAAATGGCCCCAAATTCTGAACTTGCACAACCTTCCTGCCAAAAGCAAGACTATGAATAGTTGAGAAAAGGGCCCCAAATTCTGAACTTGCACAACCTTCCTGCCAAAAGCAAGGCTATGAATAGTTGAGAAAATGGCCCCAAATTCTGAACTTGCACAACCTTCCTGCCAAAAGCAAGACTATGAATAGTTGAGAAAATGGCCCCAAATTCTGAACTTGCACAACCTTCCTGCCAAAAGCAAGGCTATGAATAGCTGAGAAAAGGGCCCCAAATTCTGAACTTGCACAACCTTCCTGCCAAAAGCAAGGCTATGAATAGTTGAGAAAAGGGCCCTAACTTCTGGACTTGCAGAACCTTCCTGCCAAATGTAAGGCTATGAATAGCTAAGTAAGCAAGGCTATGAATAGTTGAGAAAAGGGCCCCAAATTCTGAACTTGCACAACCTTCCTGCCAAAAGCAAGACTATGAATAGTTGAGGAAATGGCCCCAAATTCTGAACTTGCACAACCTTCCTAACTTGCACAACCTTCCTGCCAAAAGCAAGGCTATGAATAGCTGAGAAAAGGGCCCCAAATTCTGAACTTGCACAACCTTCCTGCCAAAAGCAAGGCTATGAATAGTTGAGAAAAGGGCCCTAACTTCTGGACTTGTAAGTGTAAGGCTATGAATAGCTAAGAAAGCAAGGCTATGAACAGTTGGGAAAAGGGCCCCAAATTCTGAACTTGCACAACCTTCCTGCCAAAAGCAAGGCTATGAATAGCTGAGAAAAGGGCCCCAAATTCTGAAAGGGCCCTAACTTCTGAACTTGCACAACCTTCCTGCCAAAAGCAAGGCTATGAATAGTTGAGAAAAGGGCCCTAACTTCTGAACTTGCACAACGTTCCTGCCAAAAGCAATGCAATGACAGTTTCAGCTGGCATCACCACCCAACCTCCCAAAAGAAAATATAATACAAATAAGTATATCATAGGACCCATTAAGCAGATGATTATTTTGGAATATTTTTTTCTTATTTCTTCTAGAAATCATATACAAAATGTACTGTTGGTGTTCATTAGGAGTGCCTCAGCTGTCTGCTGTTTGTGTATTGCTTACCACAGTACTAGATAAGAGTGGATACTATTATGCAGGATTTTTTTTATCTTATTTCTCCATAAGAACATATGTTGTGGGTAACTGTCAGAACTGCCTCAAAGAAAATGTCGTACCTATCACAAAATTTTTTCCTAGGCAGGCCTCCAACACACTGATGACTGACTGTTTTGTCAAAAAATGAGCTTCTTGGAACTAGAAAAAAAACTCTGTGACATATAAGACCAGCATACTGATAAGCTTGCACATCAGCACTCTGCAGCAGCCACTTATATATTGATCTTAAAGATTCCATAAGCAAACAATGTAGCATAGCTCTTGATAAGATGCTTTTTCAATCCAAAAGTATTGCTGTATTTCTTACTTCTCCACGAAAACATATGTTGTGGTACTCATTAGAAGCACCTCAGCGTACCAACATGTTTTCATGGAGAACTAAGAAAAATATTTACCTGATACCCACTCTTATCTAGACTTATGATTATAGACCCTGATCAGACTGCACAGATGTACAGGAGTAGGGACTATGACGGTCACATATATCATGAGGTTGATTTCAGTATAGAGGGATTCAAATGTAGCTGTCAGCAAAATCAAAATGGCCTAATTTAAAGCCACACATACACTATAACAGGTGTTCATTCATGAAAGCATGATTGTTCCTTATTAGGACTCATTACAATTTCAATTTGACAACTGTGACACAGAAAACTACTTTATTACTATATGAGGCAAGCAAAAAAAGGACACTGACCTTAAATATATATCCAACCCAGTGCCAAATCAGCCTGTATGTTAGCAGCTTATCCCTTTCTGCATTAGATACTAACTAATGTACAGATCTAGATACACTTCCATGGGAAATAACTCTGACACAAATATTTTTCTCCAAAACTGGGATCTTCTCTTAAAAGAAAGAATTTCTAGAAAGAATTTGCTCCCTCTGAGAGCAGATTCTTATATTTAAGAGAAGTCTCTATTTTGAAAAGTTTCAAATACTGTGGGGTATAACTAAGTGCAAGCACACAGTTGTCTCCCTTGGTAAAATAACAGCAAATTCGCTCAGCAAAATTTATCTTAAAAATCTAATTGACATATATTTTACAATGAAATTTATTGAGTAAGGAATGTGAGTACCTGTGATATTTGTTTTCATTTTTTAAGCAAACATTCCATCAGCTTTTCTTCTTATCTCCTATCTTTTAAGTTATGCATAATTATGTTTTATCAAAACTCTAGGAACATTGCAATTTTATATTCTCTATACTATTTTAACCTTTCCACTCAACAGACATATTTCAGCAGCTGATGACAAATAGATCATATGCTCAAATTTGTTAAAAAAAAAAACAACAAAAAAAACAGGCTCATTCATTCAAATTGTCTCCAAATATCGAAGCCTATTTTTTCTGAAAAAAAAAAAAAAAAAAAAAAAAAATAATAATAATAAAAATAAAATGCTATCTAATTTTTTACCCAGAGTGCTATAAAATTAACCATCAACTTAAAATGTTCATTAAAGAAGTACGCAACATTAAAGCATATTCTACTGCAAAGTAAAAAGCTTCACAAACCATGAATTTTAATACAAATTTGCTCAAAATCGGTTGATGAATGAAGAAGCTGTGGACAATTGCATATTGTAACATTGGTGGTATGGGCACCGCCATTTTGAATATTAAATGAGGTGTCACAAAAGTTTATTTTAAAAGTTGTTCTTCTAACAAATTCAGATTACTTCTGGCAAATGATTGCTTGTCGCTATAATTATGTAAGCATATATTTAACATTCTTGAAGACCCATTATAATTAGGTTTTAGTATATTTCATTTGGGCTGTATGATGTATAAATCCTAAAATATGACGGCATTTATAACAGCCATTTTGAATATATTCAAACCTCTGTAATTTCCTTATTGTTGACAGATTTTGATAAAACTTGCATCGAAAATGGTTTGCTTAGCACTTTACTCCAAGTAACACTAACAACTTATGTTGCATTCTCCTTTAAAGGGAATGGATACACTTTCAGGGGTGGCATCTCTGTCAGATCTGACTGAGAGCAACTTCTTTCCTTTTAGAGTAAACCCCTTTTCAGAAGGGGTCTGGTTTGCAAGAATGCAAACAGAAAGTCACAAAAGTTATCTCCCTTGGGAAAAAAGGGTAGAAAAGCCATCTAGTGTATCTAATCCCCTAAGGTAAAATATTTAACAACTTGCATCAAGTGCCTCATTTCTATTTATCTACAGCAAACCTATCTGTCAAGCCATCTGTATTAACACTTATCCTGCTGAATATTTAATTAGCCGCACCCATTTCTGACTATCAGCCAATCAGATATCATCCTATAATGTTTTCTTCAAATTCACAAACTGAATGACAAACAGAGTAGTTCCTGATCAGATGGCTTCTTCAGAAGCCATCTGATCTGGATCTACACTGTTTGCAAAGGTAGGGGTTGTCGTGAACAGCAGGATAAGGGTTAAAGAATTACCAGTTTGTAAATGTCAGTTTTGCATGTCCCCCGCAAAAAAAGCAAAATAAGTACAAAGCAAGCACCAGTCTTAAGCAAACACTTTTTGGCTTTGCCTTATGTGTTCGCTTAACACAGATTTGTTTGCATCTATTTTTTCACACGTTAATTTTTTTTATATGGAGTTTTATGACCCAATTAACAACACTAAAATCATCTAGAATCATTCAGTTAACCTCCTCACTCTTTTTCTAGGCAGGCTTTAAGTCCTCTATGCGGTTGACCAGTACTTTGTGCACAATAACTGACAGCTGCTCTTCTTGAATCAGCAGAAAGAGGAGAATGGCTGCAGAAATTATTTCATGATCAATCTTCACAGAAATTATGTGGCGTGAGCTGAGATTATAACTTGTGACCCCTGGATCTGCAGTCAGATGTGCTATGTAGCCTGGCCAATCACATTATACTGATCATAATGATAAATATTCCAATGTAACTCACCTTGCCCTTCTGTTATAGACATTAGTGTTCTTTCTGAAGATGAAGCTATACTCATCACTCTGACCATAGGCTATCACAATATCTTTAAATTCCTCCATTACAGTTTCTGCTGCCTTTGACATCAATGTGAGGGCTCTGTCATCATTTGGCTTGATATAATTATGCACCTCAGAGAACCTGCAATTAAAACTATACATATCAGTATAGTGTTAAGATGTCTCAATACTTAGGATAAATATGGTATTTTGCAAGCAAACCTGTATGTAATATGTCATGCAAAACATTAAAGATCTGCCAGCACATTCATGCAGTCTGTTCACATTCTTTAGTATATTTGCTTATACATAATCTTAACAGTAACTACAGCTTATCTAGAATAAAATGGCCATGTTATTGTTACTTGTAAATGTCAAATACATTATAAGTTAAAAGATTTTGACTTTTACATGAAATATTTGATAAGTTTACTACACAATAATTAATGTCAGTGAAAATTGGGACAATTTAAATAGTTGTCTTTTTTTTCAACTTAAAACATGCCTTTGCATTTTGTTTAGATAAACCTATTTTGGAAAATGCATATCCTTTCTTTTTTTTTTTTTTTTAGCATAACCATATCCTACTTTTTTATCACACTAATATTAATTACAGTAAAACCTGTGTAAGACAGCCACCTTCGAGACTGACTTTAAATAGTGGTTGATGTGGAAAAAGTTGTCTGTCTTATAAAGGTACATGTCATGTAATTTTGCTAGCAAAATTACATGACATGTATCTTTATAAGACAACCATCTTTCCACATCAACCACTAAGGTCGATTTCAAAGGTGGCTGTCTTACACAGGTTTTACTGTAATGCTAGGCCAAGAAAAGCCTGTGGTATTAACATTTGGTAACCATGACTTAATCACAATGTGAAAAAGTATTTTTGAGATATATGCAGACAGTGAAAGTTGAGATCAGCATGTGCATCTAGAAATTCTGACCACGTTTTTCACTATCTATTTACAGAATCACAGATTTCATTAAGATGAAACTTGTGGATTTGCAGGCTGATCTAGATCGGGGCCTTTTTTGCCAACATCAGCCCTGTGGACCCTTTTTCACATCTGCTCATTTGAATAATAGAATTAAGCATGCTGTGGGCAAATTCAGCAGACAACAAATTAATCATATTTTTTCTTAATTTTCCCAGAAAATAGCATTTGACAATTCATGCAAATTGTCCCCTAAGGAGACAATTTGCATATGTAATGTCAAATCCTATTTTCTGAGAAAATCTAGAAAAATATTTCAAAAGGTTTTCTGCTACATTTTTTACCAAGCCTGCTTAGCATTAACCCTTGCCATGCTGAATAAATTAAGATGCCACACCCACTTCTAATTTTCAGCCAATCGGATTACTTGGTCCAGGTTGCTGATAAAAATGCACATACTTGACGACAAACAGTGCAGATCCAGATCAGTTGGCTTCTGAAGAAGCCAACTGATCTAGATCTACACTGTTTGCAAAGGCTGGGCATATCTGGGTTCAGCAGAACCTGAGTTAATCTGTAGCACTTGGTGGAAGAAACAAGGCATTGGAAAATAAGTGCCACTCAGACTAAGAGCTGCAACATGAGAAAATATCCATTATAATATGTGTACACGTCCAAGACCAGTTGACTTGTTTCGGAGGAGTACTGTATTAGATCTAATTACCACACATACCCCTATAAGCAATTTCATAGTCTACAGAGTACAAGTCGTGTACTCTTATTTATACTTCTATATAAAAGCATATGTTGTTGGTACTCATTTGAATTGCCTGGACAAGTCGAAGTGAGCACCTACAACATTTTGCCTTTGTAAAGAAAATAAGAAAAAGAAATCATCAAGCTTAACAGGCCCTCATAAAGTCCCTTGCTGACCTTACTTTAAAGTGTGCCCTTTTTAGGTGGCTATGTCACTACAAGAGATTCCAGTAATTTTGAAAAACCAAAGTGTACAGTGTGGTAATTAGGTTGGATATGCTATTTGGTGATAATTCTTCCTTAAAGAGGAATGCAACCTTAAAAGGTATTGTGTTTTAAAGTTACAAACAATGAAGTTTGACACAAATTTGATCAAAATCGGTGGAAAATTAAATAAGTTATAGGCAATTGAATATTTTAATATTGGTGGAATGGGCGATGCCATTTTGAATATTTAATGAGTTTTCATAAAAAATAAAATTTGTTTCATAGAGGTTGTTATTCTCATAAAGTCAGTTTATTTTGGGGGAAGTGATTGTTTGTCACTAGAATTAAAAGATTATAAAAAATTAGAAGCAAAATTATTATTAAAAACCCTTTATAATTTGGTTTTGTATATTTAATTTGGGCTGTATGATGTCACAAAGCCTACAATATGGTGACATCCATGATAGCCATTTTAAATATATTCAAATCACCATAACTTCCTTATTCCTAGGCCAATTTTGAAAACTCTTGCATCAAAATAAATGGTTTGTTAAGCAATTTACTCCAAGATATACTTAAAGCTTATACTGCGTTCCCCTTTAATTTTCACAAGTTCTCGTCCATAAAAATATATTTATGTTGTGACCAACAACTTCTAACGAGAACCCACAATGTATGTTTTTATGAAGAAACAGGAAAAGTTATCCCAGAATTATCACCTAATACTCCTCCTTAACAAATCTTTTGTAGACTCAGGTCTGGCTGTGCATCCATGCTGTCTTACCAGTGTCTTTGCTTAAACTACAATAAAATGCTACATGTGTTCAAAAGAGGGTTGATGTTTTTTTTTCCTGTTTCGGTACATTAATACTGGCACTGTTATTCTTTCTTTGTTGTTTGAATGAAGAAACTGACAAAAATATATTAAGTATGCAATGGTTTACAGAGTGATTTTGCAATATATCTTTCAACAGAGTGTATCACCAAACTAATAGTCAATTTCAGGGCCCAGTTGTTCAAAGCTAACGATGTCGTTAGTTAACGATTCGTTAAAATTTACATCGAGTGATACGCAAATATGCTGAAATTTTTTGCTGAAAAAATGTGAGTAGCTTTTGCAGTGCAAAAGCTACTCACATTTTTTCAGCAAAAAATATCAAAATATTGTATATTGAATCGGCTAAAACAGTTAACGAAATGACCCTTAACGAGCTCGTTAAGCTAACGACGCTTTGAACAACTGGGCCCTGAAGCATAAGCAGCCAAAAAAATGTGCACAATAATTATGCAGCAGTCATGCTATCTGCAGCTCTACATACAAGTACTTATCTAGGAAATGTAAAATATTACCATTTAGCTCTTCCCAGTTTGCCTACATCATCAGACATACTGAGAAGAAAAGCAGGTGGATGTCTTTTCACTTTGGTTTAATGTATATTTTAACTAGTACAGTGGAACCTCATTACAACGACATCATTTGCTCCCAAAGATGTTGCCATTAAAATGAATTTGCTGTTGTACAGAATACTTAATGATTGTTTGTGTTGAGGTTTTACGGCCAAGTCAACCCGATGGGGTCATGTCGAGCGCGGTCAGTTTACCTAACCATACGTTTACTGGGCAGGCTTTTTCCTCTAAGCGGTTAACCAGTATTGTGCACATTCTTTCGCCAGAAACTGACAACTGCCCTTCTTGAATCAGCGGAAGGGAAGGAATACTTAATGAGCAGATTGGTATGTAAGAAAGGTCTTGTTTTGTTCTTGTTTCCTCATAGAACATATGTTTAGATATTTGTTAGAATCACCTCACTGAGGTAATTCTAACAAAAGCCCAAAATATATGTTTCTTTAAAGTATTAAATACAATATTCTTGCATAATTTGTGACTAATTATTACCTCTTTAGCAAAGGTTTCATGACAGTCAAATTGTCATTAGTCTACCAGTATTGTACACATTCTTTTGCCAGAAACCTTTTGCCTTCATGTGTATCAAATAATCTCGAATTATACATTACGAAAACAGGCCTATTCAAATACATAGAAAATTTCATCTCCAAAAACTGAAAATTTTCAGATAAAAAACTTTGATATTTTTCATATTTCTGCTCAAAACATAGATTGCGGGTACTCATTAGAACTGCCTCGGTGAGGCGGTTCTAACGAGTACCCACAATCTATGTTTTTGAGCAGAAATAAGAAAAATAATGTATACCCCTGTAAACCCCAGTTTTACTATATAAAAGTGGGGTTTAAGGGGGTCAAAATTGTATAGGCATGTTTTCGTGATGATATAATTCTTACCACTACTCACCTATGGAAGCCTTTACCATCTATTCTAACTGCAATCCAGCAGTTTGGCAAACATTTGTCCTCGGTCTCAAACTGTTTTACATACTCAAACTTGCTCTTAGCCATCCTGAAAATTAGATAAAAAAAAAACAAAACAGTGTTACCTTTGGTGAACACTTTGGGTATGTTTTTGTTATGCTGAACAGCATTTACATTTTTCTTATTTTATAGTAAATATGGTGCATAAGTAATAGAGAAAAATCAGGACAATTCTTTTAGGGGAACAGATACTTTCAGGGGAGACAACTCTGTCAAATCATTTTTGTTTCCCTATCAATAGGGAGTCTATTCTAGAAGGAAAGAGTTTAGATCTAGAAGGAATAACTCTTTCCTTTAACCCATTTAAGCCTAGCATCCCAAAAAAGGGACATAGGCAAACAGTGTAGACCCAGATCAGATACCACATAATGCAGCATATTATCAGAGTCTACACTGTTTGCATTAAGTTCAGAAACTGCTAAAAAACATGATGATAAAAACAATAACCAGACACCCCTTATATAGGAAATGGACTTGTCCAAAGACTTGAAGTGGAAGTCCCTTTTGGCATAAATGGGTTAAGGGTGCATTCCTTTCAAAAGTCGTTAATTGGTAGCTGAAAAACAAAAAGGAAGTCATAAAAGGTGTCTACCTCGTACATTACAATGTGTACCCAGTATTCTTAACCCATTTATGCCAAGTGGACTCTTCTACCTTAAGTATTTGGACAGGTTCATTTCTTATATAGGGGGTGTCTGGTTAGTTTTTATTATTACCACATTTTGTAGGAATTTCTGAACTTAATGCAAACAGTACAGACCCTGATCAGACGCTGCATTCTGTGGCATCTGATCAGGGTCTACACTGTTTGCCAGTGTCCCTTTTATGGGACGCTAGGCTTAAATGGGTTATATAAAAAAATAAAACTTACCTTAATGTGTCATTTTCCAATATCCCTGAAAATAACTCCGACTTGGCCTTCAGAATATATGATATATTTATTTTGTTACATTAATAGACTTCATATAAACTGTGTCTAATCAGTTTTCATTCATGACAGTTCAGCTTTATATGCAGGTTTCAAGTGTTTAACAAAAACAAATATCTCACTTGAGTTAACTTTAATCAATCACTGCATCTTTACCCTAGTCCTGCTGAACCCGGATATGCCTTGCCTTTGCAAACAGTGTAGATCCAGGTCAGCCAACTGATCTGGATCTATACTGTTTGCCATTCAGTATGTGAATTTTTTATCAACAGTCTTGATCAAGGAATTTGATTGGCTGAAAACTAGAAATGGTGTGGCATTTTAATTTATTCAGCAGGACAAGGGTTAAAATAGGAGAAGCATAAAGCAATGCAATTGAAACATTACCTTATATTCCATACTTGCTCTAAATACCGGGAAACTGTAACTAATTACCCTACTCTTCCCTTAGCTCCAGATAAAGCAATGTTTTTCAAGCAAAAAAGAACTGATAGTGTTAATTACGTTGTGGTACTCATTAGAAGTGCCTTACCAAGGCACTTCTAATGAGAACTCTTGACAAATGTTTTTTGTGGAGAAATAAGAATAATATTATCTTATCTGAAGCTATGATAGGCCAAATAAAAAAAATATGTGTGTTTAGGATAACATCTTAGAACAAGAAAAATGCCTAACAGCATTATGGACAGGTTTTTTTAATAATGAAGAAAGTGCGAGTTGTCTCTCTTGCACTTTAAACACCTACTGGTCCTCCTCTTCATCCCTAACAAATATGAAAGCAATCCACTGAAGAATAAAGGTAACATATAACTTAGAAAAAAGGTTTAGCGAAAGGTTAACCTGGGATGATGCCTGACGCTCACCCAGACATCGCTATTTTAAAGGACAGATTTTTTTGAAAAAAATGTCCAAAAAATAGGTAGGGTAGGTAAGGACTGTCTTTTTTTTTACATTTTTTATGTAGAATTATACCATAATTATCAAATGTATTCAGAGTTCACACATACTTAGATGAAATTTTACTGTTTGGTTATCCTTAGATGTGTCTAAAAGTACTCATAGAATGGCAAACAGTATAGACCCTGATCAAACTGCTCCTATATCAGCAGTTTGAGCTGGCTCTACACTGTTTGCTCAGACCTACTTGTCCAATTACTTAGCATTAATATTTTATCAAAGCAAAACAGGGAAAAATTTGCTTGGTTTCATCAGGAAAATTAAGTAGGGTAAGGTTACCCTAAAACACACTTATTTTTTAATTGGCCTTATCCCAAAATTGTTACAAGACCATTTCACTACCAGGGCCAACCACCCAACCATCCCCCACCCGTTCTTGTGTCTAAATATTCCTGGGTGAGTGGCAACAGTGTAAACCCTGATCAGATGCCACATTCTGCTGCAGCATCTGATCTGGGTCTACACTATTTTTTCTGGCCAACTGTCTGATCAAATAATTTGGGATATATATGGTAATCTCAGCCATTAACATTATTAAGTTTTTGTGTGTTTATCTCATTTTCTTATCACAAATAAAACCTCTTATTATAATTTTCAGCTCCAAATGTGTTTTCAATCCAATAATGTATTGGTATTAGGTATTCAATCTGTATAGAAAAAAATGTCTCCTAATTCAAGGTATGAAATAACTTCTACAATCTGGCATTATAACAGTCTATACAAAATACCTTCTATTCAATATGAGTCCTCACTTAAAAAGATTTAATCTATCCATCAAATAATATGGTCATTTAACTCCACTACACCTTGCCACAGTGAAAGTCTGCCACGAAATTGCTTAAATCCGTAATAAGAGGGGTGGTGCACAACTGCATGTGAAACTGTTGAAACCTATTACAAAGACTTACATTTTGTTTGGGGCTTATGCAAGCTGAGGTTGTAAAGTAAATATTTCTAATAGTTTAAACCATAATTTGCACTTGTCAAGCAATAAAATGCCTTAAGTACTGGCAAACAAACCTACCATTCTTAGAAGCTCTTGAAAAGGCATTTTAACAACCAATATGTATTGATATTTTTTTTATTTTTTTTCTCCACAATAACATGTTATGGGTACTCATTTGAAGCAACTCACCAAGGCACTTCTAACTGGAACTCACAACAATTATGTTTTCATGGAGAAATAAGAAAAATATTTCCTGATATCCTCTCCTATCTACTGTCCTTTCGACATCCTTTGGAAAGATGTTTTTTAATTGGCATTTTATTCTAAATGAAAATGTTTTGTTTTGATTGACCATTTACTGGATCAGGATCCATTTGTCTTTTCTGTTTCTGCACTGTTTTCAAAATATTTACTGTAAAATTAATTTTAGGGCCCAAAACATTATGAAAACATGCCTATTCAAATATACTGAAAATTTTACCACCAAAAAATGAACATTTTCAGATAAAAAAAAAATCTGATATTTTTCATATTTCTGCTTGAAACATAGATTGTGGGTACTTGTTATAACCACCTTGATGAGGCAGTTCTAACGAGTACCCACAATCTATGTTTTTGAGCAGAAATAAGAAAAATAATGTATACCCCTGTAAACCCCAGCTTTACCATTAAAAGTGGGGTTTAAGAGGTCAAAATTATATAGGCATGTTTTTGTAATGTGTTTCTGCACTATGTTTTCAAATATTTACTGTAAAATTAAGTTTAGGGCCCAAAATGAGTCTGACCAATACAATTTCTTTACTAGAATTTTTGGAAAAATTTTAATTAAAATTACTTTTGGCTTTTCTTCACAGATTTTAACCCTTAAAGCCCCAATCGCAATAATTGTTGTCTGCTTTGTCCAATCTGCCTGTTACTTTTAAAAGTCATTGTTGCAAACAGTGAGGACACAGATCAGGAGCAGCCTGATCTTGGTCCACACTGTTTGCCTATATCCAAAAATCATGTTTGAAAAGTTTGCAAGAAGATGCAGCTGATGACATAAACAGAAGACATTTTCAGATGCAGGTTTTCTTGGCATTTTAAGGTTAATGTATCAATGTTCCATAGCAATATTGTGAAAATTACAGAAATTTTGAACAGGTGAAACTGGAATTTTTCAAAACATTTTAAACCCTCTGAAAAGAATAAAACTTTTTGTGCACAGGTAGTGATGACAAAAGGTTTTGCATTGAATCTGACATGACAAAAGTTTGCTTATTTACTAATCTTATGAGTAAAGATGTCGAAAGCAGAGTGGTGCTATGCATGTGTAAAAAGAAGTTTAGACCCAGATCAGATGGGTTTACACTGTTTGCAACTGACTTCCAGCTATGTTTATGACAAGTAATCATTAGATAAATAGGTACTATTTTTTTTTTTTTTTTTTTTTTTTCAATTTAAGACTATTGTTAAAGAATTGATGTGCCAATATTTAGGGTAAAAACAGTATGGTTGTATTTATTTTCTATGTTCCCTTCTATACTTGACCTCCATGTATTACAGGTTTAGACATCTACCCACTTAGTGATCAGCCCCTGGGCTTTGTTATCACTTAGCACACTATTGGCACATTTCAGCAGCTGACAAACTGATAATTTTTTTTCTTATTTATTCCAGAAAATAGGACATGACATTTCATGCAAATTACTAAGGAGACAGTTTGCATACGATGTCATTTTTTTTTTTTTTTCTGGTAAAAATAAGAAAAATATTCCAGAATTTTTTACCCAGCATGCTTAATATTATGAATAAGTTCAGCATTCCAGAAAACAGATACAGCAGTCAGTCATTTTAAGTGAAATAGTTATTTTCATTAATTCTCAATGAAAACAACTGTAATTAGTTTTGAAATCTTGCATAATATTATGATTATTGCCTCAATGAGACAATTATATTACTGACATTAAAAATCATGTTTTCATTTTAAAAAATACACACCTGTATGTTCGGCCCATCTAGAGCCCTGAACTTTGACACTTCAACTGAAATTCATGTTTTGACGATTCAAGAATAAATAAAAAGCTAGATCTTTTTGAGTAGATTCAATATAGCCATAATAACCCTAAGTATTGGGACAGACGAGGCTGAGCAAACAGTGTAGACCCTGATCAGACGCCTAATCTATCAGTCACATTTTGGACACATCGGCAAGTAGTAAAATGAGCTTATTTAAAATTTTATGAGAAGAATGGTGAAGTGTAAAGATGTCCCAATATTTAGTGTAAATATGGTATCCATTTATCTTGATCCTCAAAGTAAACAAATAACAAAACCAGTACAAGAACAATCAAAGACTGAACAGTCAGTGACTTGCCAAAGATAAACAGTTACCCACAATCAAATTCACCAAAGATTACATCAACTCCAAAAGTTTGTACAAGTCTTACTGTGTTTTATATAAATATCTATATTTCGATAGTTTTTAATGACTTTTTAAGAGCATGTTGATTCAAATTTTTCAGTTCCTGGGGAATATCAACAACTCAAATGGTGTTCCATGCAAAAAGAGTCCATAGCATACATTAATCCTTGTCCTGCTGAACCTGGATAAACCCTGCCTTTGCAAACAGTGGATCCAGATCAGTTGGCTTCTGAAGAAGCCAACTGATCTGGATCTGCACTGTTTGCCATTAAGTATGTGAATTTATAGCAATAATCTTCTTCACTGTTTGCAAAAGCAGGGTATATCCAGGTTCAGCAGGACAAGGGTTAAGGTGTACCAGTTCTCTGACTAAACAGAACATCTATAGCCAAGTGGATCAGGGTAGTACATGGCTCCAGATAAGGCACTTTTGTTTTTTCAACCTTAAAGTACAGATTTTTTTTTTTAATTTCTCAATGATGATTCCCTGTTTTACGTCCCTTTCAACATTATTTAAGTCATATTGAGACAATGGAAGGTGGTGTATGATGAAAGGCTCTGTGCAATGAAGTGCCACAGAGTCATAAGATGAATTCCACCTCCAGCATTCAAAGTCAGCAGCCCTAACCACTCAGCCATCCCAAAAATTCCTTATTTCTCCATGAAAACATATGCCATCACGAAAACATGCCTATATAATTTTGACCCCCTTAAACCCCACTTTTATATAGTAAAACTGGGGTTTACAGGGGTATACATTATTTTTCTTATTTCTGCTCAAAACATAGATTGTGGGTACTCATTAGAATTGCCTCAATGAGGCAGTTCTAATGAGTACCCACAACCTATGTTTTGAGCAGAAATATGAAAAATAACAGAATTTTTATCTGAAAATTTTCAAATTTTTTTGGGTGGTAAAATTTTCAGTATATTTGAATAGGTGTCTTTACGAAATGTGTGGGTATTCATTAGAAGCATCTAGCAATATATGTTTTCTTGGAGAAATGAGCAAAGTATTATGTGCATCACGAAAACATACCTATATAATGTTGACCCCCTTAAACCCCATTTATATAGTAAAACTGGGGTTTACAGGGGTATACATTATTTTATTTATTTCTGCTCAAAAACATAGATTGTGGGTACTCATTAGAACCACCTCACCGAGGCGGTTCTAACGAGTACCCACAATCTATGTTTTGAGCAGAAATATGAAAAATATCAGAATTTTTATCTAAAAATTTTCAGTTTTTTTTTTTTGGAGGTGAAAATTTCTACATATTTGAATAGGCGTGTTTTCGTAATGGATACCCCTAATTATCTGGAGCTATGGTGTTAGCTTTGTACCAGTAGATTCTACAGACTCCAGGCGACTTCCAGAGCCCAGTTGTTCAAAACTAATGATGTCATTAGTTAACATATTGGTAAAACCTTTGTCATTAAATATGGATTATACACTTATGTTTTTGCTGAAAAAATGTGAATTAGACATTGTACTTACTAGAACAGTTAACATTTTGACCATTCATGAGCTTGTTATGCTAATGATGCTTTGAACAACTGGGCCCTGGTAAATTGTAAAGACTGATCAGACTGTAAAGGTGTGTAGACTATAGGCTGACCTTGGCCTTTAGCACAACATGGCTTACTGCATTAACTCTTTGCATGCTAGATAATTTTGCATGCTTTTTTGTTATTTGTGGATTTTTTTTAATAATAACTTTTTCAAAAAAATCTTTCAGGAATACCATCAGAGTGTCAAACAGTTTGGATCCGAAACAGGTCTGACATTTTGTCGCACCTGATCTGGATCCAAACTGTTCGCAAAGGTTCCCAGTAGACAACAAAAAGTCGCCACTAGCGGGGAAAGAGTTAAAAAGTATTCTTTATGACTTTGGTCTATTTTTTTTTTTTTCACTTAAAACTTGTGAATTACAATATAATGAAAATGATTTTTTGCGTTTTTTCAATATAAAATCAGATGGTCCCACAGATCTTACACTGAAATCAGGGTCTATATTACTCAATTACGAAAACAGGCCTATTCAAATATACTGAAAATTTCTCCACCCAAAACTGAAAGTTTTCAGGTAAATTTTTTTTTTATATTTTTCATATTTCTGCTCAAAACACAGATTGTGGGTACTCGTTAGAACTGCCTCACCGAGGCAGTTCTAACAAGTACCCACAATAGAGGCAGTTCTAACAAGTACCCACAATCCATGTTTTTGAGTAGAAATAAGAAGAATAATGTAAACCCCAGTTTTACTATATAAAATTGGGGTTTAAGGGGGTCAAAATTATATAGGTATGTTTTTGTGATGCGTTATAGACATTATGAGCCTCTCATATACAATATATGGTATTATTATAAATATCTTATTTGGAGTAATAACTGATAAATGGATGAAACAAAACAATTGGCAGTGATTGTCTTTTTATTTCAGTTTCCCAATATACATGTATTTTGTGACAAGACTGTTCAATAGATTCACCTTATTGTGTTTTTTATGGTCCAAAATGACTGGCAGTTTTCTATTTCATTTTGGACTTAGTAGCTCCATATGAGATGTGAAAACAACACTTACTTTGCAGTTAAAATCCTCCATGAACAAAAATCTATATCATGAGAAACCAGCACCCAGGCATTTTGAAATGATTAGTAATATGATATAACATTCCCTTTACTTAATCATCTCGAAATATATCCGCAGGGAGAATATTAGACTTTAACACAATTTTTTTTGGCAAATTTTAACCAGTCATTACAATTTTCTATAGTTACTATCAATTTTGGCCTGAGAGCACACACATTTTAATGAGAACAATACTTTGTACTGAACAGTTTGGGCTCTTGACAATACAGATAATGAATTGGATCCTTTTCAAAAAATGGGAAGGTATTAAGATCTTTATAACAAATAATTTTAATAAAATGTGAAGATGGCCTATAATGGGTCAGACTGGCAGTCAAATTAATTACAATATTAACCCTTAAAGCGCCAAGCAAAATTTGTATCGGACAACATTCTATTTTTTTTTTTTTTTTATGTAATTCGTCAGCCAAGCAGATAATTCACAAGAAATATCAAGACCATTTTCTCTGAAAGAAAATAACAATAGCATGTCATCTGCTACAAAATGTGCTTGGCATTTTATGGGTATGGGTTATGTGCCTATATCTTTCAGAGGGTGTAATAATAATTGTAATAAGAGTAATAGTTGTATTCCTATGTACATGTAACTCAAACCCACCAAGTTAATCAAGTAATCACTCAAATTTATGAAGTCCATATCTCCAGACAAAGCACTATTTTCAATAATTCTTACTTTCCAACAAAAACATTTATAAGTTGTGGGTATATATACATATTAGAAAACACCTTTTCATGGAGAAATAAGAAAAATAATTACTCTCTTATCTGTCACTAGAGAATTCAGAAATCTTTGTCAATCTTGAGCAGGTGTGAAAAAATGCTGCATGAGCAGCAAAAGTGAAGACTGATCAGATGCTGCATTCAGTGGCATCTGATGTGGGTCTATATTATATTGTTTACTCAGGCCTGTCTTTCCAAATACTTAGGGTAAATTATATGGTACTTATAAAATATGGTTCAGTGCAAAACATATTCAAAATTATCATCAAAATGATCACCTTATTTAGCTATGGGGAACAGACAGAATGAACCACATGTGTCAGCTGTCTTTTAGTTTCTTAGCCATCACGAAAACATGCCTATATAATTTTGACCCCCTTAAACCCCACTTTTATATAGTAAAAACTGGGGTTTACAGGGGTATACATTATTTTTCTTATTTCTGCTCAAAAACATAGATTGTGGGTACTAGTTAGAACCGCCTTGGCGAGGCGGTTCTAACGAGTACCCACAATCTATGTTTTGAGCAGAAATATGAAAAAATATCAGAGTTTTTATCTGAAAATTTTCAGTTTTTGGAGGTGAGATTTTCTATATATTTGTATAGGCATGTTTTCGTAATGTCCTGCATCATGCCATGCTAGTAAGTAGTATCTTCTTTACAAACCAACCTGGAAACAAACATAATTAACTGTATGCATGTATAGAAAGAGGATTCTGTAGACCTAGATCAGATGGCTCCTGAGGACAGTGACAGCCTGACCATGGTCGACATTGCTTGCAACTTAAGGAATATTATGGCATACATGTATAAATATATAGTGAAATCAGCAAGTTTTAAAGTTATACAGGAACAAAGGTGTGGTGGGATGCCATTACTCCAGATAAGAGGGGGTATCCACATAATATATTTTTTTCTTATTTCTCAACAAAAACTAGGTTGTGGGTACCTTTTAGAAGTACCGCCGCAAGGCACTTCTAATGAATACATACAACATATGCTTTTATGATATCTCACTTTTCTTAACCAAAAAAGCAATGCTATATTTTTGTATTTTCTCTCTTTTCTTAACCGAACAGCAATGTTGTGTTTTTGTGATATCTCATTTTTCTTAACCAAAAAGCAATGCTATATTTTTGTGATATCTCACTTTTCTTAACCAAAAAGCAAAGCTATGTTTTTGTGATATCTCACCTGTCTGCTTTTTGGTTGAGAAAAATGAGATATCACAGTAATATGTGTGCTGTCGTAAGTCCAGATAAATGTAGACATCAAGAGACCTTTTGTTCTTTCTTAACCAAAATGGGGAATTTTTTCTGCAGATGACATTTTCAAAAAAAATATTTTTTCCACAAAATAAGGTTTGGAATTTCATGTAACTGTTATTTTGCATGAAATGTCATACCTTTCTTTTGGGGGAATATAAGAAAAATATTACCAATCTGTCTTAATCTTCTTGGACAATCGCTACAGAAAGCAGCTAGCTGTGTCTCGTCCGGGTGTACACTGTTTGCCACTCATCTAGCAATTTTTAGACACTTAATATGGGATAGTAAAATGTACTTGTTCAAATTTTAGAATGTATGGTAATTATGGTGTTGAGGTGTCTAAATACTTAGGGTAAATTCAGTATATACCAAGCAAAATGCTCTTTTCAAGGATAAGGGACCTTTTTGACATAGAGTCCAGAAAACTTGTTCAGGCTAACAAGTATTTGGTGATATTTCTGGGATAATTTTCTCAATTTCTAATAAAAAAAAAAAAAAAAACATTTGTTGTGGGTACACTTTAGAAGTACAGTGGCGAGCTCTTAACATACAACATATTGTATTTACCCTATGTATTAAACACCATAACTCCTTACCATATTTGTTCTTCTACAAGTACAATTTGCTCCCTGATGTTGTGTCTAAAAATTGCTGGATGAGTGGCAAACAATGTAGACCCTGATGCTGTGTTCTGGGGCATCTTATCTGGGTCTTCACTGTTTGTTCACGCCTGCCTCATATGGTAAATATGGTATGTTTCTATGGATAATAAGAAAAATTATCCTAGAATTATCACAAAATACTTGATCCTCCTTAACAAGTCCTCTGACTGAGTTCAATGTTGCTTGGTATGTGCAGTACTTACATAACCTCTGCCACATACAACTAATTCAGTACATAACCCTAAACTGCCTTACTACAATTAATCATCACAAGAAATCTGCACCACCCCAGTACCACAAGCCAACTATGAAGGTTAACAAGCACAAACATCCATGCTTAACAGTTGAGGCCTCATAGAGTGTATTTCTAATATAAGTTCTGCTAGGTAAATATTGTGCCTAATCAGACTGCTTGGCCTCACAGTTTGCACCTGGTACTTTAGTCCTTGGTGAGGTACATCTGTAAGTAGGTCATAACAAATAGGCAATTTACGGTAAATGTCCTAAAATTTGGTACACCAAAGTGTCTGACAAAATTGCATATGCAAACAGTGTACACCCAGATCAGACTGCTCCTGATGGAGCAGTCTGATCAGGGTCTACACTGTTTCAGTTTGCCATTCCACTAAGTATTTTAAGAAACAATTGCATAAAAAGCAAAAATTAGGCAAAAAGATGATGGAATAAAGTGTTCGAAATTTTAGGAGATTTACTGTAGTCTCTTCTTGTTATTCTACTGTTGTCTTTAACTTATTCAGGAGATCAGTGCAAAATACCTGAGCTGACATTCTTTACATTACTGTATTCATCCTAAATATTAGGAGAAGGACACCTTAATTCCTTACTTTATTTCACCAAAAGTTTGAACAACCCCATTTGAAAACCTGTCGAAGTATATAAAAATAGCTGGATGAGTGATAAACAGTGCAGACCCGGATCAGATGCCAGGTTCTGCAACATCTGGGCCCAGTTGTTCAAAGCTAACGACGTTGTTAGTTAACGATTCGTTAAAATTTACATCGAGTGATACGCAAATATGCTGAAAATTTTTGCTGAAAAAATGTGAGAAGCTTTTGCAGTGCAAAAGCTACTCACATTTTTTCAACAAAAAATATCAGAATATTGTATATTGAATCCGCTAAAACAGTTAACGAAATGACCCTTAACGAGCTCGTTAAGCTAACGATGCTTTGAACAACTGGGCCCTGATCTCACTGCAGTCTAATCTGTTTGCTCAGGCTTGTCTGTCCCAATATTTCGGACTATCAGGTTATTACGGTATTAATTTATACCTCTGTTTCAATGCAAAATTTATGTCAGATGATGTCAACAAATACTTAATCCTTGTCTTGCTGACCCCCGCATTTATCCTGCCTTTGCAAACAGTGTAGATCCAGATCAGTTGGCTTCTAAGGAAGCCAACTGATCTGGATCTGCACTGTTTGCCATTAAGTATGTGAATTTGTAGCAACAATCAAGATCAAATAATCTGACTGGCTGAAAATTAGAAAAGGGCATGGCATCTTAATTTATTCAGCAGGACAATGGTTCTGATCCAATAAGATAATTGCTCCAGATAAGATGGGGTAACCACATAATATTTTCCTAATTTCTCCATGAAAACATACTTTTAGGGTAACTCATTAGAAGCACATGGATGAGGAGCTTCTAATGAGTACCTGCAACAGATGTATTTGTGGAGAAAAAAGAAAAACATCAGGGCCCAGTTGTTCAAAGCGTTGTTAGCTTAACGAACTCATTAAGGATCATTTCTTTAACTGTTTTAGCAGATTCAATATACAATATTCTGATATTTTTTGCTGAAAAAATGTGAGCAAAAATTTCAGCGTATTTGCGTGTCACTCGATGTAAATTTTAACAAATCGTTAACTTAAACGACGTTGTTAGCTTTGAACAACTGGGCCCAGTACTTTTTGACTGATAAATGCACTTTATCTGGAGCTATGAATAAGACATTGATTTTTTTTTTTTTTTTTTTTTTACAATTTATTGAAACCATCCCTTGCATAACCATATTTACCCTGAGTAATCAGATAGACATGGCTGACCAAATAATGCAGAGCCCGAATAAGGTATTTGATCAAGGTCTGACTTTTGGACACATCAACAGGTAGGCAGAAAACAGACATGTTGGCAGGCGTCTGGATCCACAGCTCCAGATAAGGCATTTTTTTTTTCAACATTTTTTTTTCTATTTTTTTTTCAACAATTTTATTTTATTATTTATTTTTGTTTTCTTATTTCTCCATAAAAACATATATTGTGGGTATTCTCAGAGTGCCTTGCTAAGGCACTTCTAATGAGTACCCACAACATATCTTTAGGAGAAATAAGAAAAATATTTCCCTGATACCCCCTCTTATCTGAAGCTTTCATTTGTGGTGTTGAGGTTTTACGGCCCAGTCAACCCAATAGGGTCATGTCGAGGAGGGTGGAGGGTGTGTGTGTGTGTGGGGGGGGGGGTGGGGGAACCCAATAGGGTCATGTCGAGGAGGGTGGAGGGTGTGTGTGTGTGTGTGTGGGTGGGGGGGGTGGGGGGTGGGGGGGGCAGGGGGAGGAGGAGGGAGGGAGCTACAGAGGCCTGCTTATCTGAAGCTATGTGGATCTTTCGGAATCTTTCAGACTATTGACAACAAAATTAAAACACATGCTCAAATGATGTAAAATGAGCCTCTGAGCATTATGCCAGCGCTTCCATACAGTCTGACCAGGTCTTTCAGTTATACTGGACCTTCACTGATGTATTATGACTATACCGTATTTACCCTAAGTATTCGGACACCTCAACTCCTTACCATATATGTTCTAAAATTTGAACCAGTACAATTCAATTAGGTAGGGTCACTTTATCCTAAACACACATATCTTTATTTGGCATTATGGTGTAAATATTGGCACAACAAATACATCCCAAAGGCAAAGGCGAGGCAAAAGTCTGCCTATCTTCAGCTCAGAAAAAAAGGGAGACATCACTTCTCCATCATGGGACATCAGGGAGACATGTTCCAAGATCAGAAAGACATGACAATCCCAATCTACTTTACTTCCACAGTGAACACCGCCAAAGTTTAAAATCAAGATAAAGCATTCTATGGTTTTTAGCTTTTATTTCAGTACGTGGTAACAATATTTGCGCCCTTTCATCATTTGCTGCAAGAAGGGTAGATATTCATACCTTTGTGGTTTCTTTGGTAAATGATTTGAGGACCATTTCTCAAGAAATATTGAACTAATCCACCCAGTGGCACCACTCCTCCTCTGCCTTTCATTTCAAATCTGTACCCTACCCCATCCTTAAAGTTTGTTGCTGTCTGCAGTTACTTGGTGTTATTGATATTGAGTGTTATGGATAGTGAAGTGAAACATTTATCAATGATATCGCAAATTCATATGGGAAATATACCTACACATTCTGCTTATAGACTTTTGTGTTGAGCTTCCCGCAAAACATCATTTCAATGTTTACTTTGCACTGTGTTGTGATCAACATAAATGCTACTAAACATCTGGGTGTTATTTACTTACAGAAGATTCAATCTTCTGCTTAAATTTACAGAAAAAAATTGTCTCATTTGGTTTTTAATATGTGCCGGTTTCCAATGCATTTCTGACAAGACCAGGCTCTGCAATTTCTATCTATCTATCATCCCGATCATGCTTAACCCATTGCTGGGACTATTACAACATGGTTTTCCACCAAGAGTTCACAGGACGTCACCATTACAAGCAATCGGCTTCTTCATGCCAAAGCAAGTGAAAATGTAACTTTAACTTATACTAGAAAATGTGAACATCCCAGAATTGCATACCTGGGCACATCTGAGGAGTCCCATGAGAATCTACACAATATTTACTGGGCAAATTTTGCGGGACTTAGAAATTGCTTTTGGCCAACAGTAATTATCATTTTAATGCTTAGACTGATATGTCACATAAGTGATAATGTACTATTTTGCTTGTCACTGCTTTTTTTTTAACAGAAAAGATTAACATTAAATAAAATGGTGCAATATGTGATCACACTAAGGAAAATTCTGTATCCAAATGCTTTAAAATTACAAAAAAAATAAAAAACACCTTGAAATCTCCTATGCGAATATTTTGTACAAATAAATAATAAATACATTTTAAGAGCAGGCACATTATAATTAGAAGGTGTAGATTGTGCACCAGTCAAAATCTAGGTCAGATGGTCTGCAACAGGGCTTCCGTTAAGCGGACGTACGGCGTATATTACGCCCTGAGATTGCCACCGGACGTCCAAATTGAACTTCAAAGACGTACCGCGGACTTCCGAAATTTCTTTTGTCCGTCCGAAATCGATACCCGAGACGTCCAAAAATTGTCAAAAGGCCCGCCCACTTTTAACCAGTTGTATGATGTTTGCCCCACCTACTTACCGGAAATTCGCTACCTGTGTTGACTGAGCTTTAAGGACGTCCCACTTTCCGCTTGCGGGAGTTTTATTGACAGCCATGTCAAGCGTCGCGGCACCCTTTTGATGGCTGCGTGATCACTGCGTGTATTTGTCACGCGTGCTGAGTTGATTAATTGATGTTTTTATAATTAAATTTTCTACTGCGATCCCGAAAATATTCGTTGAAATTATATAGTCATTATTATTTTTTAATATTCACGTCTTAAAATCTTAAATTATTATTTTTCTAAGAACGTGTGTCGTCTGCAACACTTCCGGGAATTGCCGAGTGTAATTGTATAAATAAATAAATAACAATTATGCACAGAACGCAAATTAAAATCTATTCGAATTTAGAAGCTTACGTTTGTCATGACAACAAAAGCAATTTGTCAGATGAAAAGAAAATATATTTTTCGTCAAAATTTTCGGAAAACCCGTTTCTAAATGCGTAGCCTTGTTCCGGTTGCGCTGTTTACCAGCGCGGAAAAGACGCAAAGTAAGTCTGAATAAAGGCGATTTGCGATGTTTTTGCTTGCTTTTCTCCGCGAACGAACGTTTTGCTGTTGGTATTTCATCGAGAGCTGCCTTTAATTTGTTTGTTGTCGCACGAGTCGGCGCCATTTTCCCGCAATTTTTGTGAAGTAAGCAACTCGTTCGCTCGTGTTGATCAGCTTCAATCCGAACAAATATTTCATTAAATACATTTCTGCAAAATAATTTCAGCATAGTTTATTTTTAAGAAAACATGTTTTGGGTGTTTTCTCTCATGTATTTTCTTTTCTTTTTTCTTTCATTGGGCTTTGAAACGAATGCGAAGTTGTACCAATGTTGATGCTTTCTCTAAGGTCCGACATACAAGTACAGGCTTTCCAAAAAGATGCGATCGAATTTTAATAAGCGTTAAGGACATTTTTAAAACACATCTAAGAGAAGCGTGTATCATGATGATTCTGTGTGACACTGAAATAAGAACCTATGTTCTACTAAAGAAAGGGCAGACCGCCGCAGCACGGAAAAAAAAAGTGGGACTTCCTAGATTTTCCTGTGGGACTTCCAAATTTGAGGGCTAGGAAGTCTGGGACTTCCTGAGTCTGGAAGTTAATGGAAGCCCTGTCTGCAAAATGTGATTTGACTAGGGTTAAATACCTAACGAATGGACTTGTCTGCAAATAATCCAAGCCTCAAGGGATAAAAGATCTTGACACCAGCATGTGCATTTTTGGCGCAACTAGTTATAGGCTTTTGTTTAGCTCTCAGCAATATTCAAATTCCAGTAGAAAAACATCATGTTACCACAAAAAAGGTACATTTGTACCTTCAGAATTTTTCAGTATTGGATTTGTCTGTTACACGAGTTTTACCCTCACAGCCTGAACCTTTGAGAAATGTCAAATTTGCATGATATTTTTCCTCACTTCCTGACACATGGCATGTGTGTATGTAATCTATGTTTGGGGTCGAAATAAGAACAATATCAAACATTTTTATCTGAAAAATACTAGTTGTACCGATATGAAAAATGCCTTAATTTTTAGCACATGGGTGTGTTATTGTAACCATGTGCATTCTGTAATAGAAAACATAATAAAATAAATATGAAACAGAAACATTTTTATTTTTTACTTTCAGACCCAATTAATAAAAAAAATAAACATACAATTAACCAAAGAGTACAAATAGTTTCTTATAATTCACCTTTACTTAACATTGTACAATAGATACAAGAGGTCCAGTATTGACACCTTTTCACACCTCACCTACATGTATACTGGCTGCATTTCCTGTTACCTGAACAGACCTTTTTAATGTTATTGTTTTCATTCAGGCTACTGACCACTTCATTACAATATTATGCCATGTGACCAATTATTCTGGCTGGCACAAAATTCCTGATTCTGACAAACATTTCCAGTTCCATTGATACCAATTGATTCAAGCCAAATTTTACCAGGATAATATATTCCTTTTGGTTAATTTTCACTCTTAAATTTTATCATGTGTTTTAAAATACAGCTTTTTCTCCAAAGAAGAACAAAATAAGCTTTAAGCTTCCGTTCTAATCCTGGTTGTGTTATGACATTGTATATTTTGTACATGTACTAAATTAAAAATAAAATATGTTAACTAAATACAGCTTTAAGGAGCAATTTGACTGCTTTTCCTAAGATAAATACAACTGTTTCAATGATATTTTTCTGATATAAGCAGGCATATGCACAGCCGTAATATTGCTTTATGGTGACCATTTTAATGCCTAGATTTTTTAACTAGTAAATAGTTAAAATGTGTGTTAATTTTAGTGGTTATGACATTTAAATGATCAGTCGATGAGAATCTACTCTGAAAAGAAACTTTTGAGGAATGAAAGCTGCTTTATTTTTCTGGAAAAACTTCGGCCATTTCACTGTCTGATAAATGTAAGCAACCACCAGAACAAGGCTAGAACATACTCTTCGTTAAAGACCGAGAAGTTTCGAATGATTTTATTGTGTCATGTAACGTTTAAACTGGTCTATAGTGGCTGTGTTTTCCCTATTAATTTAAAATTGCTGTGTTAGTTGCTGCGTTTTATGCCAGCCCTACAAAATAGATCACACAATAGTATCTACGGCTTGGAAAAAATTGAGCAGTGACAAGGGACTCAGTAGCACCTTCTACTATCAAAGCTGCTTCTTTAATTAGCAAAAATTATGTTTTAAGGGCCTGTAACAGGGACAAAATTTCATTTTGGTTTAGCGGAGAGAGAGTTTTGGGTCGGGTATAACACCCAAAGATGGACCCCCGTGGCCGAGACCCATCACCTGGATAACAAGACTAATAGGTTTTTAACTTTGTTCATTTTGGGTTTATATTATGAGGTATTAAATATATATTATCCAACAAAAAGGAATTTTAGATTGGACCTGTAGTTATTTTATAAACTCAGATTTATCGTTTCAAGGGATATGAAACCCACAGACTGTCATTCTCCAGTTTTTAAAAATTTTTTTCTATGATCTTCGATAAACAATCAATTTCTTTGTTACATATGTCTTTTAAATACAGAAATGAATTCTACATGCATAATGGCTAATTGAAGCTATAACAGAAATCTTAAAGTGTTGAATTTTACGATTTTCTTATATTTATTATCTTTCTAAAAATACATCACGAAAACATACCTAGATAATTTTGACCCTCTTAAACCCCACTTTTATACAGTAAAACTGGGGTTTACAGGGGTATACATTATTTTTCTTACTTCTACTCAAAAACATAGATTGTGGGTACCTGTTAGAACCGCCTAGGTGAGGCAGTTCTAATGAGTACCCACAATCTATGTTTTGAGCCAAAATATGAAAAATTATCAGAGTTTTTTATCTGAAAATTTTCAGTTTTTGGAGTTGAATTTTTCTATATATTTGAATAGACATGTCTTCTTAATGGAACAGGTAGAAAATATGATAATAACCCCAATGTCCCTAATCTACAGAAATGTACCGAATGGTAAACAGTGCTCCAGCTAGCCTTATATAGAGGGACGGGCCGCCCCTCTTGCCCTCTCCTGCCGCCCATCTGTCCTTCTGAAGCTGCCCTCTGCCTTATTTGAACTCCAAACATAAAACACTACATTTTGCTGAAAATTTCATGAAAATCGGACAAAAATTAAAAAAGTTATCAATGGAAAAGTCAGTTTTATGTGTATTCTAGTCTGAGGCATTTATTGTGGAATGGGATTATATTTTGTTTGTTTGTTTGTGTTGAGGTTTTACGACCCAGTCAACCCAATGGGGGCATGTAGAGCGCGGTCAGTTTACCTAACCACATGTTTACTGGGCAGGCTTAGTCCTCTTAGCGGTTAACCAGTATTGTGCACATTCTTTCGCCAGAAACTGACAACTGCCCTTCTTGAATCAGAGGAAGGGAGAGAATGACTGTAGAAAATATTTCATGATCAATCTCCACGAAAGAATGTTGCCGACCTCGGCGGGGGTTGAACCCGCGACCTCCTGGTCTCCAGTCGGACGGCGCATCCAACTGAGCCACCGAGGCCTATAATTATATTTTGTAACAAGTCATGGTACTTAGCATATCACATGACACATGGTGCCCTCATTCTTGTATGACCGCGCAGAAAGTGCCCTACCCGGCACCCCTCTGCCCTAAAATCCTAGTTGGAGGACTGGTAAACAGCCATACAGTCAGTGCATACAAATGCAAAATAGGCTAATTGTCTTATATACAGAAATATAATAATAAGAAAATACGAACTAGCCTGAAATTAATAATGATAATAATAATAATTATTATTATTATTATTATTGCTAATTTAAGTAAATACTCATTCCGCGAGATCATACAAATTTGAAAATATGCTAATTGTTTTATATACAATGTTACGTTGGGCATATAATAACAACAAAGAAATAGCCAAGCCTGCGCATCTGTGGGGTTGGGCATGTGCTGATAACAATCATACGGATCAGCATGTGCAGTTGCACAGTGTGATATGGACCTATGTTGTTTGCTGTAGTAATTAGGTTTAGCAAAGTTTCAGATGATTATTATAATAACAATAACTATTATTATTCAATTAAGGCTAGTTCATAATTTATTATCATTGTATTTCTGTATATAATACATTAAGCAAATTCTGCATTTGTATGCACTGACTGTATGGGCGTTTACCTTTCGGTACATTTCTGCAGATTATGGACATTGTGGTTATTATCAAATTTTCTACCTGTTTTATTTTTAGAACCATAATAAATATATGAAAAATGTAAAATGACTTTACGGAGGACAACAAGTACCATAATCTCTTGTCACATCTCATTTGTCTTTTTTCTTGCATGTGCTGCATTGTTGGAATAACGTCTCGGTTATTATATGAATGCATCCTTTTGTAATAAACCCATTATTCAAGACAGGGTTTTTCTCTTTATACCATTATGGTAAATACAAAGCAAACAACTCCGCCCCACTTTAGTCTCAGTCAATGAACGGATTGGAGGACACCGTCTCATCTATAGAAATATTATGCCTATATAGACTGTTCATATAAAAAGTGAAGTTTCCTAATATAGAGGCCCTATGTTCCCTTGTTTGAATTTTCCCTTGTTCTCCAAAATCAAAATCTAAATTTCTATGTTCTTTGTTCCCCGAAATTACCTTTTTTCTCATGTTCCCATAAATTTTAGACTTGTGTTCTCCTCTTCCGCTGAAATAAATGACATTATTCCCCTGTTCCCCAGAACCCCTGGGAGGGCCTCAATATAATTTACAGTTGATTTCAGACATTTGGACTATGGTCATGGCATGTTTTGGGGCTGTCAGAGGGTCGAATGAAAAACAAACAAAACATTTTGTGTTTAAATAGTGCAACTATCCACCAAAAACAATATTTTTTTAGGGACCAAGTTGGTCGGGGCTGAGTTTGTAGGGGCCGAGTTGGTAAGGGGCTGTTTGCTAGGGGCCGAGATGTCCCGGAATCCTTGAAACGATCAATCTGAGTTATAAAAAATAACTACAGGTCCGATCTAAAATTCCTTTTTTTTTTTGGATAATATAAATATATTACCTCATAATATAAACCCAAAATGAAAAAAGTTAAAACCATATTAGTCTTGCAATCCCGGATAGAAATTATGGTCTCTGTCACAGGGTTCCGGTCTGTGGGTTTCATATGGCATGTTCTCATAATTCTGTTCACCCCCATAACTCCGTTCTTCTACATAGAATAATATGAAAACAAATCTTTCTTAAATTTATGCCACATTAAAATTAACAAGAAATAACATTACTGTTGATTTTGAAGAAAATCAGTTATCGTATACAATTTTATGCATAAAAATTAAAATTTATCGCAAAATGCTAAATATTTCGGGGCTACCCAAAAAAAATCACTATAACCAGTGACAAGCATGTGAATGAATACAAATAGTATCAACAATTTAGAACATTTATAGTCTAAATTAAATGTTCATTATATAAAATATGCATAGAATGAATCTGGTTGCCTGTGATAAACAAAGATGAGTGAACGGAGATGAGATCATGCACTGAACACCCCCTTCATATTCTGATGTGTAAATCTAAAGATGTGATATTTAGGGTCGTTACTGGTACCATCGGACGTTGGGGTATCTTCGGACAATTCGGTTTTTCTTTCCTGGTATAAATGCGTTTCAATGACATCAACCGAGTACCGCTTATAAAAAAGGACCAATAAAATACCCGTTTGCAACTTACCGAGTGTCTTTCATAATTTTTAAATAAGACCCTAGTTGATTGGTTCGAAGTCCGTTACGTAAGCAGCAGCCAATTCGGCACGAAAAATCAAAACAAACATCAATACAAACATTCGCAGAGGGCGCGTGCTAAAAACTCTATTAAAAACCTAGGAAGGCTGCATACCTGTATTTTGTGTATCCTTTGAGTCAAAGATACAGTTCCGTGAATGAAAAAAACATATGGTTCAGTTTACATTTGAGTCAAATGATTATTATTGGACACGATTTAGCTGTCCGAAGATACCGGGCGAATAGCAAATCACATACCGGTACGATCGGACACATATTTTTGGTTTCCTTCACGAAACGTTTCACATATATTAAAAGGTGACCAAAGGTTATTGTGTGTGCTCTAGGCTATATGTATACTTACTGAAACGGAACACCAGATGTTTTAAAAGATTTCAGTAGTTAAAAATATTTGTTTCCCTGTTTATCGATTTCCAGGGTCAACCCGAGGACTCGGGGGTAGGGTGCAGGGGGTGGTTGGGGGCGGGGGGGAGGGGGGGTAACTTCCTATATAGGGCATAGTACGGATGGGCGTGCCGAATGGCCCTCTTTTTCAGCGCTGCCAGGTATATGATTGGCCTCCTTTTTTCAACAAAAATTATATGAATGACCCAAGTTTTCTGGAGTCCTATGTGAAAGGCCCATTTTTTCTGACAACCTAGTATATGCACATATTTTTTGCTCAGAGATTTTTCGAGGCTGCTTAAATTTGTTCTCTTGGTATTCAATGAATAGATTGTGATTGTTGTCTTATAACCAGCAATAAATGGGTACAAAAAATCAAAGGGCAGTATATGAATAGGTCAACATTTTGAATGGGTCCGTTTTTTTTCAAAGGCCAGGTATATGAATGGAGTACCTTTTGAAATAGTGGCTCGCACACGCGTACCACAATTACCCCTAAGTTACCCATTCCCCTCCCCCCCCCCCGCACCCCTCCCCGAGCCCGAGGATGGGCTAAGATGGTTGAAACTTTACGCATAATGGTAAACAAACTTGGCAGTGCGCAGCCTTACATAAATAAGAAAATAGCGAAAAAAAGCATTCTACGTCTTTCATGCAGACCTCCCATGTTCGCAAGTGCCTGTGATACAGGCGTACGTTCGTCTACAGTCTAAATAAGTGTTGTTGTTTTTTTGTTTGTTTTTTGTTTTTTCGCTTTTTTCTGGCATGAAGTCGATGAAGTCTAAATCAACGCGATATTTTTGTCGGAGTAAATATAGTGCGAATAGAAACAAACTGGCATTAAATGTTTGCAAACACACACTTGCACGCACGCACACGTGCACTTTTGATTTCTTAAATTACTTAAATTAATGATCGTAGAGTTGATATTTAAGGTTTGAATTTCTTGTTAAAAAGTAATTTTGACAATTAACCCTTATACGTAAAGCCTAGCGTTCCATAAATAGGAAGTGGGCAGACAGAGTGGGCTAATCCCAAGTGCGGCCTCTCATCAGGGTCTTCATTGTTTGTTTGAAAGTTATACATAATACATCTGACTACCCTTAAGTGATAGACTCGTCCATTTGATAAGGGTAGAAGAGTGAAGTCGGAACGTTTTTGAATAATGTTTGTTATTTAAGTCCCCGTCAACATATTTTATGTCATTTTGGAAGAGTTGCTTCAAATTTGTGAGCTTTTTACCCGACATTGAGATGAAATGAAATCCCAAGCCAGAAAAATTTAAATTAGACCATACTGTATCTTTTTTATTAGCCTTAACAATTACAGGAACAATGTCACTCGTTCCACGTCTAGCCCGAAGGGAGATCGGGGTGGCAAACACAGTGGCCGTCTCGGCATTAAAAGAAAAGTTATTTCGGAAGTATTTAGATGAGCTTCTTTTCGATTCGTCACTGCTTCAGATTCTTTATGTAAGATATTTCAATCTTGCAATAAGGTACCCAATCTTTGCTGCATATTTGATACGGAACTTTTTCACATCACAACAATCTGACGAGGAAAACTGTCTGGTGTTGTTCGTTAAGAAGTGGGCTAAGCAGTTTCCTGAGTATGGATTCTTGCTTGAAGAAGTACTAGACATAGTGGGTCAAATTCGAGATGAAGATTTTCTGATGGATTAAAGTCATACATCACGCAAACACGCCTTTGCATTTTTGACACGCTCTAACCCCACTTTCATATAATCAAGAGCCCATGTCGGCCTGAGAAAAGACGAGACCAAATTTTCCCGCAAATGTCCATGTTCTAAATTTCTGTAAGCCTCGCCAAAATAGACAATGACAAGTAGGTTTTATGGAATATGCTACTAAAATCATTCTAGGGAATTCTCAAACCAAAGAAAATTGATCGTTTGTGCATCAGTTTTCGCAATATTGTGCCCGGGACTAGGCCAGGACCAAAATAATTTATATTCGCCGCACACTGTTAAAATAATGGTATAAATTTACATAATATTTGGCCATTTGTTCGATAATTAAATCAAAATGGTTAATTGGTTACTTGACTACAATTTAAGGGAACTGGGAAAACTAAAAGTATCCAGTTATCTTCTATCAGATTGAAAAATATCTCAAGAGCGCGCGATCGTTCTTTTAAGGAGGTCACTTGCATGAAACGTCAAAGCCTATTTTCTGGGAAAAATAAAAAGAAAATATTTCAAAATGTTGTCTGCTGAAATTTTTACCCAGAACGCTGAGTGTGAAAAAAAAAACAAAAAAAAAAACATCAAGTAGTCTCTTGACTTTGCCCTGCGAGTGATAAAGATCTTACAAACTTAGATATGTTTGTCCAATGCCGTTTTCTGATGCCCTTTTTTCCCCCTGTGATGTTATGCTATTCATAGAAATACAGGCCGTCTTCGCATTAGCTCTTTTTTTTTAAGTTTAATGTACATATTTGTTGTTCATTTTTTCTGTTCATGTATTTTATCAGCATAACCAAGTGGCATATGCCACTTGACATAACCTGTTTCATTTTGATTTATAGTTTCCGAGGCTTTACCAGATGGCACAACTTTTAAACGTCGATTCAATGTTGAATCGACGTTGTTTCAACCTTGTGTGTCTGCTTGGTAAATAATCTTCAAATATTTCGATGCCAACGTCTATACAGAAGCGGGTAAATATCCAAAATTGGGATATTTTTCAATCTGATAGAAGAAAAAATGTTTACACGCCAATTTATCTCTGTCGGATGACATCGACTTAGTGCGAATTATGCTGATTAAAGCTTACTCTTTGTCTTCAAAAAACGAATCTTAAATGACATATCTTAATGCCTGCTGATTTCTCCCCTCACCGCTGCAGCGGCGTTCCTGTCTGATTTTTTTTTTTTTTTATCCTGCGAATTATCATCGGCTCTCCGTTCAATCTGTTTCTATCTGTTTATTTACCGTGATAACTGCACGAGCTTTCCATGCAACTTTCCCGGCACGGAAGAAAGATACGGTGTGTGCACATAAAGATTTGCCCATTTACATATATGAGCCATCAATACTTATTATACGGTTCATTCTGCTACAAGCGAGTCACAACTAAAACATTCCTTTTGAAACAGAATTGTAGAAAATGAGATGCTGATCCCAGACCCTACATCACGCCCTTTATGTTCAATGAACATGTCCTGTATGTGACTGCAACAAATGAGCATAGCGAGGAAATGTACATGCGCTTAAACAAATGGGTCATATATGTATCTCAGAGTCTACCCCAAGCGAGATGACCAAATTCTTAACCGCATACGCAGTTTTGTTGTTTGTTGTTGTTGTTGTTGTTTTTTTTCAATCAGAACGTACACGACAGCGTTCCGAATTGTATGAAGCCCGTGTAACATCGATGAAGGGAGTTAGATAACCATAGGCCTTATGGAGTTTTAAGGTGTTATTGTGATGGGAACCTCTGGTAAGTCACTGTAAATTGGTGTCTAAACTGAGTTTTAATTTGATATAATATTAAAGGAATTCATTTCTCAAGCATACGGATGCTTTGTGTCAGAGAAGAAGTCCTTATAAAACACAGCAATAATTTGTCTTTGCAGAGATGGCTATTGTCCGATCATACCATCATGGATGTCTGAACGTACCAGTCTCTGTCCGAAGATACCATACACCTGACAAATCATTATTTTTGGTCTGTATTTCTATAAATAATTCTATTCTGGATCTCCGCTTAGTGCAAACTATTAAACGAGACATTGGTCTACTCAGCCCAGTAGTTTTCTATAGCTTCAGATAAACCGAGCAGCCGTTACAAGCCGGAAACCTGTAAGATGTCCGACGTTACCGGTAACAACCCTACTTCTTACAGGTATTTAGTCAAATGTATAACATATATGCACATAAAACCATTCTTGCAATAAAAATGATAGCAGGATTGCTCAACCTTAGGTGGACGGAGTTATGGATTTCCAGTTTACCCGACCAGTTTTGCCGGACTGGCAATCACGAAAACTAGTTACTATTGTATTACAAGTAAAATTCTAGGATATTACGTTTATACAATCTATATTATATAATTATTATACTTAGCTGCTATTTACCTTCCTATAACCGTCTGACATTTTATCTTTTTGCTGTAGTCAGAAAATTTTATGACATTGCTTTTACTAAATAGACAGACTGGAAGTTAGGATCATCGGGCGCGTTTGATTCACAGGGTAGTTCTATTTGCCGGGACCGCGCGAGAAAAGACGGTTTTATCAAATCCAATACTTTCAAAATGTTCATGATAATTTTATTATAAAAATCGCCATGTCCTCAGGTACACTTAACATGTCAGATATATGGCATAATATCTAGGTAAACAATGATGATTCCTGTTAGACTGAATAAGATGAAAACAGTACACAGTACATGTGTTGTGTTGTTCAGTTAAGTCTCTCCGGTGCAGGGGGGGAGGGGGCGGGCGGGGGCGGTGGCCAGAGTACGAAACCATAACAGGCACAACCCCTACATCCACAACAGTACCCGTGTCCACATGGCTGCTATTTTATCAAATATATACGTCACAGTGAACACCAATCAAAATCAGAATTTTTACTGGTGATCGATACGTCTATTGATATTCATTCACCATGACCTGTGATATGGGAAGTTAGTCCCTAGCTCTCAACCGTGAGGGCCTCTCACCAGAGAGGTAAACCTAGCCACACCGTCCTCTGCACCTTCAATAGAGGTAATAATCGAATCTGGAAGGGCATTCCAATCTCTGATTGTTTAAGGGAAGAATGAGCCCTTGTAAATGTCAGTTCTTGCAGTGGGGGTCTGAAAAGTCAATGAGTGATGATTTCTACTGCGCCCAATTGGGGGATAAGATCATCTGTTTGAATGCTGGCAACACCCTTTAGACCTTTGTACAATAGAATCAGTCTACTGTATCTCCTTCTTTTCTTGAGAGACTCCCATTTTAGTTTTTTTTCTAGTATTCCCGTCACTCACAGTTTCAAAGCAGTAATTGCTAGTAACAAACCTAGCAGCCATATTCTGAACTTTTTCGATTTCTTGTTGAAGAACCACGCTTTGGGGATCCCAAATACAGCTACCATATTCCAAAATGGGGCGAACAAGTCCCCTATATGCTGCCGCTTTTACATCCCGAGGACACTGATAAAGATTTCGTCTCAGGAAACCAAGAGTTCTATTTGCCTTAGTACACACGTTGCTGATATGTGTATTCCATCTCAAGTCACATGTGATTGTTATTCCTAGGTATTTAATGGAATCCACATTTTCGAGGACCGTACCCTCTAAAATTTAAGAAGCCTCAATCTTACTTGTTCTTTTCCTAGTTATCTAGTTATATAAAATACGTACAAATATATACATTAAAATGACACAGCATTGTAACAGCAGAAAGTTACTAATATGCAAATCAATTTACAAACAATAAAACTAAAAGTATATGATAAATGTTTAGAACAAAATTAAAATTTAACTTCATAAAAGATATCCATGAGACTTTGCATCATGCAGAGCACATAAAACCATAAAAATGGGTCATAGGCATGGAAGCTAGTAAAAGGTAATATGTTGTTTTTTTTTTTTTTTTTTTTTTTTTTTTTATTTATTTATTTATTTATTTATTTTTTTTTTTTTTTGAAACGTATCGGATGTAGCCATAAAGAAGAACATGCACAATAGAATCGGAAGGTGTACCGGAGCGTTACGTAGAGCCTCTAATCAATATGATATGAGTCAACACGGTTCCGACCGTGCCATCTATACAGGCACCATACCGAAACCGATGGTCGAAAGAGCATGTGGCGGAAACGAATGTCCAAACAGCATGTCCCTCACACCGGGACCCGCCATGGTGACACATCAGGCACAGCCCATACAGAGCAGGCCCTAAGTGTGCGTACTATTAATTTATACATATTTTGTTCATTGTGCGGTACTTTATAGAATCTATCAACAAAAGTGGTCTTGCTTGCCCCGAATGATGATGATGTCTGCATGGTTATGATTGTAACTAAAAGGCCCACGCAAGATACTTATTTCGTCCTAGTGACTAACCGAGAAATCAGAGATAGAAACATCATCTCAAAGAATTCTATATACCGTTTATACCGTTTCCTAACTGACAAAGTATATTCATCTGGGGTAAATCGTCCCTTATCATTGAAATACCTAGGCGACAAGGACGTTTCGGTAGCCACCCCGCAATGTCGCGGCGTACCTTGACGTTCCATATATTGTTTCGGTATATTCGCATGATAGGTTTTCCCAGTGCCATTACTATCTATTCATTCTATTTAGGACTTCGACAACATAGTACGCCCTCTTCCGTTGTAACATCAGTTAATACTCGTAAGTGAAAAAACAAGAACCCTATCACCGAATATAAACTTACACGATCTAGGGCGCCTGTCCTTGTACGTTTGCTGTTTGCTCTGAACCGTTTTCAAATACTCTTAAGCAAATTTATTCGTCTGCTCTTTTATTTCTCCCTGCTTCAATTTAATTACGCATTAATACATTGGCATGAATTGTTCGTACTCGATTAGCTCTGACCAGATTTCTCTTTATGTTGCCATCAGGCCTATAATATTCCGTCTCAAACCGCAATTCAAACGAGTGAAACCCTGGACTACATTTGTATTTCGTTAGATGACTGTTCCAAGACAAGGATGTTACTCTGCTATAGTGCTATGTTTGCATGTCGCTCATTGCAACAATGCTGTTGTGTTTTGTCATTGTTTGTTCATCATATCGTCTTCTTTCGGTGACTTCAGGTTATGTTTCGTGATTGTGGACTGCTTCCGTCTTTAATTGCACGACGGTGAGTCGGTCCTCAAACTAAATCCCAGCTAGCATTCTTTATAAATCTAAGCGGGCTGTTATCGGCCCGTCAGCTATCCTGACGGGCCGATAACGGCCCGCTACAGATTTATGTAGAATGCTAACTGGGATGATGGCTCCCTCCTCAAGCTGTTTCCAACGGTTTGCGACTGACTATCATTTGTGATAGGACACTTCGTGATCCTGTTCGTGGTTTTCTTGTATTCTGGCTTCCAATCGCCATTAAGCCTTCTGCTTAATTTAATCACAGCGCGGCATGTGAATTTTTGTGTTTCCCTGTGAAATTTCATTAATGCGGGCCGAACATATGTTTGTAATTTGGAGCTGTATCAGAATCCAGGGCAAGGTTTTGCATGAGTTATCCTGGTTTCAGCTCCGCAGTATTGTTACTGACCGCTCATCTGCGAGTCCTTTGTTGTTGGTGTTATTTGTTCTTGCGTCAGTGGTTTCATATGTGGCGACTATTTTGTCTTTGTTTGCTCCTGATCTTTTATTCATTTGGTTCCCCGAGAAGTCTGTGCTTTTTGATTGTGGCATTTCCTTGGAACCTTTACTTATGTCTTATAATCTCATTCATACACAAAAGGACACTCTATCTTACTAACTGCCATTGGACGCTACCGCGTGTCTCATCAATTAACGTTACGGCCGCCCCCAAATCCCTCCAACCTCCCCGCCCCGCCCCGCCCCGCCCCCGCCCTCTCTTATAAGCGCACAACAACACCAGTACACCCAGTGTCGTGAGTGCCACTACCTTCTGCCAGTTTGCCAAGTAAATTGCTGTTGCCTATTTTGACTGTCAATATACTGCAGATATTTTTATTATGCCCCCAACTTCGAAGAAGTTGGAGGGGCATATTGCTTCTGGGTCGTTCGTCCGTTCGTTACGCTTTTTGGTGCATAGCATAACTTTCGATACATGCATGCTAGGGTTTTGAAATTTCAGTTTTGGATTCCTCATGAATAAATAGCTGAAACGTATTTTTTCTCAACAGGATTATACCCCTTTCCTGTGTTATGGTCCTTTGAAAAAAACTGAATGAAATCTTGCTAGCAAAATATCTCAAAAACAAAAAATAATTGGCATATTATTTGAAATGTACCGAACAAGAAAAAGATAAAAATGTTATTTCATTAAACTTTTGGAAACAATGATGATTTTTATTTGAACCGATGAATATTTTATTTGAATATATTAATCAAAAAAAAATAAAAAAAAAAATAAATATTGTCTTTAACCTCATACAAGCAATTGAACAGTCAACGTCACTGAATCAGTAGGAAAATCCACCGCAGTCAGCTGTCGTGTTGAAACGTCATTGACCTTGATTAATGTGAAACAGTTTATACGGTGGTTGACTCACACAAGTAAATGACAGATTTTCAAGAATATAAACCATTTTAACAGTAGTTTGGATTTTAATTTGATACATTTATTGACTGTCAGAGTCATAAGTTATTCTCCGATGCTTTATCGGAGGAGGTGAGGAGTGTTCATTGGTTGTTTGACGACATTGATGGTGAAAGCGCCTCCAAATATGTTGCCGGAAAGCATCGAATTTAAACCATCATGAACATTTCTGGTAGCCGTGTTATTCACATTGTTATTGTGTTGCGTTTTCTCCTTCCATCGATCTGAACTTTATTGTTCATCTTGAAAGCGGGATTTGTTTCAAAAGTGAAACTTGTGTCGGCGAACTCGGACGCCATCTTGGTTGCTATCAAAATGCGCATTAATACGATTATTAATGAGGGTAATTAGGCTAAACAATGGGAAAAAAGGTAAAAGAAAAGTCCAGGGAATGCCACAATGACAAAGCCTTACAGGTGTAATTAATCGTGTGGTCATATGATTTTTTTATGCTACGGGTTATTTCACACTGAATAACTTGACGTTTATGTGATAAAACAGTGTATTATACTTTCAGTAA